>JZLH01S0620886.1:24127-37119 GCA_001188425.1 Eucidaris tribuloides | reverse complement strand
AATTCCTTTCAGTTCCTACAGAAAGGCGAAGTCGATCACTCACAATCTTTCAACCTTACGTAATCGAGTTCACTTGACCCGTCAAGACTCGGTAATCGTGTGTGCACACAGAATCATATCGAATGTATCGATTGCCTTTTGTAAGTGTCGTCGTTGTGTGGACTGTGCCCAAGTTCCCAGAATCTGTGTTGTATTTGTGATCATCTTGCGGAACAACTGAAGCCTTCTTAATCGTTGTGGGAAATCTTTACTCTCGTCCATTTCGTCTACAGGTCTTCGGTTTATCTGTTTCGAGAGTCGTCGCTGGGCGTACGTCACCGAGTTTCATCAATGGTCTTCCAAATCATATTTTGAACACTGCGGTGACTACCAACAGGTGGATTATTACCACGCAAGTAATAGACGTCAGATGGAAGCGTTAAGCCAGTCGATGCGTTATGCCATATTCGAAGAGGAAAGCGCCACGGACTGGTAGGAAATGGAGAACCCATCAATGGCTCTTGTAACACTCACGAGCAGTTGTTCACGCCATGTTGACTTTCCTGTATACTACAGTTTTCCAAACAAAACGATGGTACCTATGCCTTACAACGGAATGCAATAACATTACTTTCAAATGTTAGTAAGTCATTGCCCCCCCCACAATGGATTCATTAGATCAGTTTTCTAATAAAACACGCAAGGGGCTCACTTTGTCGATTGTTTATCCGCGAAACCACAATGATTCGATATTCTTAGACGAAATCGTTTTGGACGTTCGATTCATTGTTATTTAGATTTTTTCTACAGATCCATCAGATCGTCTTGGCTAGTTTTAGAAAGTACATCAATGGTTTTACAGTATCAGCGTGCTGTTATATAGGAACATGCGCGTCATTTATCCGGTTGATAATTTAGTGCCTAATAGCGGTGAGCTGTGCGTTTCTATTGATTGCATTTCCGCAAAGTTCGATCGATTCGTACTATTACCGGCTTAAGTCCGATGCCTGGGTTGCGACAGGTATTGTGGGACGACCGGGAAAAAAAGTATTGCTCAATTCGAAGCACAGCAGCGCGCTGCAGCCAGGCGTCATTTATTCCGATCACGTGGTTTTGTTGCATTTCCGGTTTCTCTTCACTGGCCAAATACTGCATGGGGGCTGTTTTCTATGAACATCTTACGCGTTCTTTATACTGTATATCGGCTCGCCGCTAATATCTCATACAAAAAGAAGCGTAATAATTAGCAGGCTACACGTTTAAGCGCTAAAAAGACGGCTAATGGACGGAGAGGTCTGTTCTTTGTGCTGCTTCTAAATCTATAAGCCGGTTCGATTCCGGGAAACTAGCTTCAACAGAAACACGCTGTTATGTTAAAACATGTCGTACGTCATGACCCAACAATCTGTCGTGAGCGCGCTTATGTTTAGAGACTTGCTCTTCTTTACAGTTTGTTCCAATTCGTTGCAGTGGTGTGTACCAGATAGGGGGTTGGGGGGTGAGCTGATCTCCCTAATGAAATAGGTGATCATGGGTCAAAGGGCTTATGTTAATAAAGTATTCTTTTCCCATTATATGATTTGCGAGGCAGATTTGCGTAAGATTCTGCATTCCCCTAATCATATTTCCATAACTAACTATTTACGTTAAGCGTACAACATTAAACGCGCAGTCCTTACATAACTTCTGTAAACATCATACAGAGGGCTATAGTTGCAATCTTATGTTAATTCCAAAAAAAAAATTAAACCCACCAAAGTTTTTTCCCAAAAACAGGAATCGATATGATTTGTCTTACTTTCTTTGTACAACTGCTGACTGCTTCATTAAAGATTGTGGTTATTGATTTCACCAGTACAAAAAACACGTATATGAATCAAATCAGCTGAAATCTATCCAATAGTGAAATTAATATAAATAAACACCTCTCATAAGAGACTTGGGCGTTAAAATAGTTGAGTTTTGGCGCGATTAAAATCTGGCGACCGGTTAATTACTTCATCCTTATTCTCCACTTGCTCAGTAGAAATTTTTAAAAAATCCGCGACGTCAAACGTGCTACGTCGCCGTTCCAAAATGCGTCCGATCAAGCCGCTAGCCAATAGCAGTTGCGCAGGGATACCGAATTGACAATCAGAGCCTCGCTCGTCTTGCTACGGGTGCACAGTCAAACCGCGATTCGCATTTGAGCAAAATTGAACTCAACATCAAAGGAACAAACATTCTGGTAAGCAGTTCTTTATTAGTTTTTCTTATAAAACAACAAATTCATGACGTATGGATTCTCAGATTCTCAACACACCATTTGTAAGTACTAAACTACCGTTTGCGTATTGATAATGAAGCGAAGAAGACTTCAAATCCTCATAACCAATCTATTAAGTGAGCTAAATACTGAGGCCGACAATAGGTTTCTACGCAAAGGCGGCTGGGGTCGTGCACTTACGGTATTATACTATAAAATGCCCTCAGTATAATTCCAAGCTCATCGTCCTTCCTTCGTACAAAATAAAAACCAGCAATAACTACCGTCATCTCTTCTTATCGCCAGTTCGACGAGGATCATTAGACCAATTGCAACAGCAGAGCGAATAAGTTATACATGACTTCATTACAAAATTTTTTGTGTTTATAAAACAAATGAATTACATTGAAACAGAAGTGTTATTTCTTGAACAGAGTTATAATCAATTTCATTGACCAATTTTGATTCCTGACTTGATATTAATGATGCCGATGTAGAGATACTGGCCAAATACAATTAATTTGGTGGTAGTATTGTTATGAACAATTCTGACTTTATTTGCAGTTCCTCTTTCTGATGTAAACACAACAGGAGGTACAGAAATCAGAATAATGCATTATTGTTAGAAAATGCATTAAACTGTGGAAATGGGTAATATGTTGCAATGCGATACAGTACCGTTGTGGGTATATTTTATAACGATCGAGACTTAAAGATTTCGCGTCATTAAGCGTTTTTTTTTCCTCGACAAAGATTTACCTTAGACCGTCGCCTCGCTCGCTCGCTCGAAGTTGTATTTGCCACATGCGCTACACAAAATCAAAAAAACAGTCAATTAGATGCATTTTTATGCAATATACAACTCTTTGTAGCTATGTCATGTTCAAACACATATCCTCTGCTTACAGTTTGTGAACATTTTAGTTTCTTATGAAACAACAATGTAAAATCACAATGGCATGCATTTAATTTATATTATGACATCAAAATTTTAAAAGCGAGCACATTTTTACACTCGCTACTTTGATGCTCATTAAACGTGTAACCATCACCCTGACATTTTCCATTGTGTCAGTTCGTCAGATTACTTTGGACACTATAAAAATATTAATATGCCTACACTACTCCCAAAAATGGATGATGGAAGTAAAAACAACGACACACAACACACACGCAGCGCGCCCACACGCACGCGCGCACATTCACTCACACCACACACACACACACACACACACACACACACACACACACACACACACACACACACACACACACACATACACCCAGACACGTGCACATGTGTACATGTATATCTTTTGTTTATTATAGTAATCGTTTCTGACCCCCCAAATGATTTTGCTCATTACGCCACTGATTCGTTGTAATTCAAATTCTCTGCAACTTCTCTAGGTCTTGATGCCTCGTGAAATATAATGTCGTACTTAAATTTAAACAACAAAAAAGAGATGTTCTACTTCTTTCGCTTTGTTATTATTAGCTGCGATTACCTTCTGCCATTGTGTACTCCATTGCCTTTCGTAAGGTCTTTGAAAGTCTTCGCCTAATTCGTGTTACTTCGGCTTCAACGCCGCGCTACCTCGTTGTTGTTCCTTTCATATTGTCTTTAATCGTTCGATGTCAAATTTATTTCCCTACAGTTTGTCTACCGATTTGACCCATATGTGTCTTGTCGTTTATTTTCTTTACACAACATGGAAAAAAAATCTAATCGCAATTTACAAATTATTCGTGCCTGTTTCGCCGTACATATTTCATCATGATTCGTTATGATTTGCGGAAAAAAACTAAACCTCTTTAAATACACTTTCATCGCTTCCTGCAACTTTACAGATATGTAATGTGCGTTTCAATAATTACCAGAAATGATTGATTGTGATTAAAGTGTGTAGAGTATAGCTAAAACAATCCTTGATCTCGATGCGAGTGGAGATTATATTTATTTCATGATATTCGTCTATGACCACGTGACAAAACATTGGAACGGGAAGACAGGGTTATGTATATTCTGAAAGGCGCTAAATAATGGTGTTATGGTTCCAGTCATAATATCCTAATCTCACCTATGTTAGGTTCAAACATACGTATACATTTATACTTCTCCCCGATTGTATTCTTCCCTAAGGCGAGCTGGTTAGACGTCGGATATTCTATCATAACTCCAAAGGGTTTTACAATGTGTGCACGCTGGATGAGTCTTACAGAAGGAAGACACGAGGTGAGTGGCCTCAGTCCTAAGGGGTCGGGAAAAATCCTCACTGCTGTTGTATATGGTGTCAGCTTAGACGTCTCCTACCAATACAATCCTGGATCCGCCCTTCGTCAGCTGACCTGCACCACTTCCAGTACGACAACCAATGATGTGGAGGATGTGGACTGCCAAGGTAAATGTCATCCACGAAAATATCTGGAGAATTACCCCCAGGGCAATTACCCCATGGATAATTACCACCAAGGCAATTAAAACTCATTACAATTACCCCCGCCCCATCACAATATAGCCACCCAGGGCAATTACACCGTTAGAATAGTTGCCACTCCCCCGGACATGACAATTGCTAACAGGGACAATTACCCTCATGGACAATAACCAAGTGGACAATTGCCACGTGGATAATTACCCTGCTGATAACGACCCTGAACCGGTGTGATGGTCGAGTGGATTGAGCGTCCGCCTCACAATCGGAAGGTCGTGGGTTCGAGCCCTGGCCGGGTCATGCCAAAAGACTTTTTTAAAATGGCACCTTCTGCTTTCTAGCCAGGCGCTCGGTATTGTAGAACAGAGAAGGGTAATAATAACATTTATGTTTATGCAGGGCCCGCTGGAAGATCAGTCTATTTGACTGAAGTGGCTACCCTGGGTAAATAAAAAAATATTGTTATTATTATTACCCCTAGGGCAATTACCAAAAGAAGTATAAGTGCCATGTGGGTATTTTCCTGTGGGCAGTTATCCTGGGAGTAATTTTTCTGCATAGGGGCAAATGTCCCGAGAATAATTGATCTGGGGGTAATTGTCCACTCTGTGATTTGGCATATGCTGGTGGATGTTGTTCCAGGCGATTGCCCTTGAGTGGTAATTTTCCGGGTGTAGATGTACGGAGTCTATAATGTCCTAGTACCGCCCACAAATACACAATTAGGGCCTCTTCTAAAGCTTATGTTGAAAGTTGCGAATTTCCCTGTCCACTTTTCAGTGAAAGGAATGACTCGCACCAAGACATAAAGAACGCTCAATTCACCTGCGACATAAATGGCAGTCACTTGGATAATAAAAATTAAGAAATCGTTTAGAGGTACCTTTCTCATTACCAAGCAATGGCAGCTAAAACTTGCTTTTTTATGTTTTGTTTTTCTATTCTGCTTGAGAGGAAATTTTGTGTTTGCTTCATGCAATTAAAGAAAAAAAAGGTATGACAACGGTGAATTGAGAACAAGTACGGTTTGTTGCAAAATTACCTGTTAACCGTATATACTATCAATTGTTTACTAATAGTTAACAACCTCTTCCTATACCTTTGTTTCTTCAGTACTTTGTGATGATGACTTATTCCCAACCCTGCCCAACTTCTTTGCATGAATTTTCATTGGAAAAAGAGAAAGCACCCAACAAAATTAGAACTTTCAAAATTCTACACAGCGCCATCTACCGACGCCCCTGATTAGCCGATTTTTCGTGTTTCGTAGCAGTTACACGGCTTATTACGTGAGAAATCCAGGAATGTGCATTCATCCCCCCCCCAAAAAAAAAAATAATAATAATAATATGAATGAGGGATGCCAAGAAGAGGTGGATTTGATTAAAGACACTATATAACATTGTGAAAGACCTGATTAAAAAAAGTCAAAATTTTGCTATTTCATATATCTGAAATTGTTTGAATAGACAAATAAATGCTCGAGAACACAAAAGTTTAGACAGTAATGCTGTCACTGGTAAAATATGTAGGCCTACAGATAAATTTTGGCACATGAATTATTCACGGACTCTGCAACAAAGCAGTCTATGAGGAAAAACTGGAATGGTCTCTCAATGATTTCTACTTTTTAAAGCACTTAATGATCATTTTGAACTGTATTTTTTTTTTCAGGGCTTCATTTTTAGACCTTATCAAAGACACTGCTGGCATGGGGAATCATGTAGCTTGCATTTTTTTTTTAAATGGAAACATTGTTATATAGTGCCTTTAAGTATTAAATGACAGTTCCTGATAGGGGTTGAGTGGATCTTCACTGCTGTTACAATGAGAGAAATTAATGGATTTGGTATGACGTGTCCATGTATACGACTTTGGAAATCAAGTACACAGGCGCAAATCACCGTAAAATGTTAAGAATTTGTGTAAGGGGAACTCCCTTGAGAAAACGCGGGTCAACACTCTATCTCCTGCAGATAATTCAATTAGTGAATAATTGCTGTATCATGGAATGTTGGTTGAATCTTCCCTATTTAATTTCTGATTTTTTGTTTATTTATTTTTTTTAACGAATTCTCAAAGTTGACGCCTTTAACATTATTTCAACATTGTGGGAAATGGTCGACATGCTTTCTGTTGACACAGCGACGCGTGGTGGCGTTAGCCAAAAATGCTTACCGCAAACATAAATATGAGAACAAAATGATACATAAAACATATTGTAGGGGCTGAAATATTATATGAGGGTGTGCATTTCAACCTTAAAGTGAAGATTTTTTGCAGGTTTATTTAGTGTGTAAATCTCATGTGCGGAGCCAGCTAACCTCTGTAAGCAATAACACTTCAGCCAGATAACCAATACTGTGTTGCCCACCTCCTGAAAATGTGGCCGGTTTTGGCTTGCCATTGAGGAGGTGAAGAATTGGAAACCACCGTTTTGGCAATGCTCTCGACCACTCTCTTTACCCGTGAGTTTTTAGCATTTTTTTTTGTAGGAATCAGGACGCAATCACCAAGAGAGGCGTATTTGTGACGCCGGTGGGGTATTACTATGTGGGGTCAATGTTCATCATGAAATTGCACAGGAAAATTCTGTTTAACTCGATGAAGACTATTTGATTCCAATATAACACATGTTCTCTCTTGACACCAGAGATTATCGTATTTCGTCCTCAGTTGAATAAAGGAAAAAGGGGGAAAAATACCATATTTTTAGTGCATTCAGAGAATATTGTCAGAAAAAAGACAATAGGCCTATTATCTGTGTGTGTATTTTTAAACGTGGAATCTAATATGATGCATATTATATTCAGATCTCTTTCAGGGTAAAGCACAAGGACGCACCTCGACCACTCATTCTAGGAAACGATATTACGGAGCTCGCTTCACGAATAAGTGCATGACCGATCATTTGACAAAGGCGCTTCTGGTTCGGAGTAGCATCGAATGCGCAGGCGCGTGCCTCGGGAGAGAAGATTGTCGGTCGTTCAACTATGTGGCGGGAACTTGTGAACTGAACAACAATACAGTGGAAGTGGCGGGTGCGAGTTATTTCGCTTATCGTTTAGGTTGCACCTACTACCAAACAGTCAACTAGTGTGTAAATGGCTTCGGAGATCATCGAACTGTCATTCTTTATTTTATTATTATTATTATTATTATTATTATTATTATTATTATTATTATTATTATTATTATTATTATTATTATTATTATTGGTTTTATTGTTCATTGCGATCGCAGCCAGAGGCTGAATTGTACAGCAATTACATAAAAAAATACATAAATACACTGTATATCAAATATACAATTATTAAAAATGACATTGGCATAACATTATGAGACATGAATTCTTTCAAATATGTGACCGCCCAGCTCCAAACCAACAAAAAGTCGCTGATTAAGAGTCTCTGTAAGAGACCAAAATGTGTCATTTGGGTTGACCAACTCAAATTTTCAAAGTTTAACTAATCTGAAAGAGTAATCTTTTCTCTTTCTACTATCAAAATTTGGTGGCTTAAAACAAAACTGAAACCGAAATATTAGCAGTTTTTCTGGACCACATTTTTTCGGACATGTGCTTTCGCAAGGCGCACCTGAGTGAACGTAATCTTTAAATCCTCTCTTTCCGTGAAACTGCACCTCCTAACACTCTCGTGTTTCAATCACTTTTTGAATAATTTAGGATGGTCCAATTTTAACAAGTTATATATCATTTTAAAGCTAAGAGCTTATTCTTTAAAACTATGAAGAAAAGTGAAAATTATTTTTGGCCTACTTTTTGTGGGTTTTGAGCTGGGTGGTCACATATTTGAATTTTAGAAGTTAATGTTTTAGTCTGACGTAGATCAACAGAAATTTTGTATTTGATATTTGAATTCTTGGAAGGTCTTGATTATGAGAATCATGTGTAGCATTACAATATAGATGAACGAAGAAATACTAGTAAGGGAGCTACCAGACCAGTGTGCGATTTAGCATTTTTGTACATGTTTTATTTTTTGGGGTACTTTAATTTGAGTTTAAAAAGGACGACGAAACTCAAAAGGACGACGAAATAGTTATTCGTGGTATATTTTAAATACAAATATAAAAGTGCATTCATTAAAAATACAGTACAAAGTGAAAATACATTAGAACGTTATATTGAAAAAATACTGCAAGATAAAGTAAACTAAAATAATTTACTTATGTACATATAAAAAAAATCGAATAATGGAAACTTATGTTGTTTATTTTACGAGGATATTTCAATAAACTTAGGTAGAGTAATAGCAGAATTACATTTAACAAGGTACTATCTGAAGTACCTTGTCGATGTCATTATTATTCTGCCACTTTCATCTCATGTAAGGGCTATAGATTTTGATTTTATAGAAAACATAATACAGAAATTTAATACACATTGCAGTCTGCCGCAAAAAGCTTGACTGTTCGCAGAAACAGGAGACGTTGGCTCAGCGCAAAAGACGTTAGCCGCAATTCGGCGGAATTTCGGATTTGGGAGCAGCGACTTCATAATTATCGACATGATTGAAAGACCAACAATTTGCTGTAATTAAAGGCAATGTCCACCTGATATCAAGTTGGTTTTAATAAAAGCAGAAAAATGAGAGAAATATATTAATGAAGATTTGGCGAAAATCCATCAAAGAATAAGAGAGTTATGAATGTTTAAAGTTTTAAATTTGTGACGTCACATGCGAGCAGCTTCCCCATATGTCATGCGATATAAATTTCATAAAGTGCCGTTTCTCAGAAATTTGAAAATAACTTTACCTGTGCATTTAACATATTATTAGAAATATTATTTCATGCAGGTTTCTATGAAAAAAAAATCCCATTTAATTATCATGAACCATTCAAGAATGGCAATTTATGGAACTTTAGGTGCAAATGTGCGCTTATAGGTCTTTCTTTCATTCCCGTGATCCTAGAGACGAGCTCTTCCACTATTTGTTCTTTTTAAATGAACTTCAAGTTTGCACATATTAGTTGTTTTGCTATGTCGGACAAGCCTCGTGCAAGCTTTTGTCAAGAACAGCCTTTGTTTAAAGGGTATGCGTGGAATTTGAACATGCTAAAAAAAAAACCGGCCTACTAAATGCAAAAACTGTACCTAAAAGGTGCAAACTGGCACCCGCCCGCGCGCGAATATTTTATTTACACAACTGTTTAGCAATATCGCTTAAACAGGCTCTTCAAACGACTGGCAGCAAAGACTGACGCGGGTATTTGGGATCACACAGTTATCGCACAAATTCGCATCACTGACGGTCAGTGTGTTGTCGTGACTGCTCGTGTTGCACTGTGCAGTAGCCTGCACATGTAATGTAAATGCACAGTGTACACAGTTAATCTCCCTGTTGCAGCAATGACCATAGTGCATGAGTCTGATGCTTTCCGGAGTCAGTTATACTTTCTTCGTGTTTTCTGCCTTGGATATATGTGAGATCCGTAGCCTTATGTGTTTGCTATCCGACTAATATAAAGGAAGAGGCTACTGGACATCTGAGAAATTGTAAAGAACCTAATTAACCGGTATCTAATTATCACGTATTTTTTTTTGAGTGGGGGGGGGGTGCATCTCTGCCCTGAATAGTCTTTTTGCACGTTTCTACATGTGCGAATTACAACTGTCAACTAGTGGTTTATTTATAAGAAATAAATCTGCACATCTACTCAGGGAGTAACAACTCCCTGATCTACTACTGCCCCACCTCCCCCCACTCACCCACACTCCCACCACCTCCACCCTCATTCGTTCGCCGTGCGTGGCAGTGGCAGTGGCACTGTGTGCTTCTATAGCATCACATGTACTAGTACAGACCACTGAACTCTAGAGTTCAGTGGTATAGAGTTCAGTGGTACAGACCACTAAACTCGTGGTGCAGACCGCTGACGACGTAGACCGGTTAGACTCCTTCCCCAGAAAACTTCTTCAAATACTTTGCTGAAAATGGCTAAACAGTTGTGTAACTAAAATATTCGCCGCCCGCGCAGTGGGGCAAGCGCATAACCGTGAAAGGTGCAAATTTGCTCGAATTCCGCGGTGGAAATGGCTCTACACCTTTTTTGAGCAAAGTTGCACCTTTTGTGCACCCTTATTTCTTAGTTTGTAGAGTGTACAGAGGGACGAAGGCAGAATTTATAATTGGTCACAAAGATGGAGGTTTCATAAAGTAAACAGCGAAAAGTAACGAGTAACGTGATTTCAAAGAAAAATCCAGGATCACAACAAAGTGTTTTGAACAGAAGTAAAAACTAATATTAACGCATGGCTGAGAGTTTGAGAAAATCGGAGTAATTAAAAAGAAGATAATACTGAAAATGCCCTTCAAAAAAAAAGGGCAACATTGGCAATCAATGTGAGTAACGTTCAATTTTATGTACACAAACTATTTTAATTTTCTTTAATGTGTATGGACAGGCATACTCACTTCACATGGCATGGAGAGTCTAGTAAGTGTAAAATTATTGTAAACACATATGGAGTGTCCAAAGGTAAAAAAAAAGTTTCCTTAGAGGAAACAAAACATAACATTTAATAGAGGGCTGTTCGAATAAAACAATGCAATGTTGCCGAAGGGTATGCCGCCGCATGTCCACCCCAATTCAATTAAATTGAAATGCCTCGTGCAATCTGATCATAAGTATTCAAATTATGACAATGAGCTCAAACCATACATGCAAAAGGGCATGTGATCTTTCACCTTTCAACTTTGAAATCTAATTGGCGCTATTCTGTGCCTTATGGTTCACACCTGACCCAAGTAATATTAGAATCTAATCGGCTGTTTTTTATGTTACCGTGGTAACGAAAACAAATCAGACATGTTTTAGGCCCCTTGACTTTTGACCATTCAACTCCAAAAATTAATCAGTTCTTTGTTGCATCCTAGTACATACTTGGTCCTGGTTACATCAAAATCTGATCAGCTTTTCTTAAGTTAAAGTGGTAGCGAGACCAGATAACGGACAGACAAAACTAGATATTCTAGGCCTTTTGACCTTGGAACTTTGATCTTCTATTCTGGAATATTATCAGTTCCTCGTTTTATCATTACTTCCTTGTTCCTAGTTATAGTTTAATTCCATGAGCGGTTCTTAAAGACAGAGTACGGGATTTGCACGTCAGAAAACGGCAAAATGAACGACATCAGCTCAAATCGTTCACAATGTGAAGATTAGTATAAATAAACACATAGAACCTTTGGATAGAATACGTAGTTTTGGTGAAAATCTGGACATTTAAACTTCAAAATTTACAGTGACGTTAACGTGCACGGGGCATTTCAAAATTGTCCGATCAGCCGTTAGCCGAAGGTCGCGTGGAGTTTAGCCGTTTAACCAATCAGTGTGCTCCGCTGGTCATGCGAACGTACACATAACCGCGATTCGCAATTTGAGCCAAATTTAAACTCGCGGAGAGAATACTATTCTGGTAACATATTTTTATTAGTTTTTCTCATAAAACAACAAATTCCTGACGTATGAATTTCAAACTTTCAACACACCATTTCTAAGTACTAAACTACCGTTTGGTATTGACAATGAAGGGAAGTAATGGACTTGCAAATCCCAAACACAATCTTTAAGTTATGGAATCAGACGGACGGACGGACCCATGGACAACCAGAAAACGTGATGTCTCTGCGCCGAGGCATCAAGAAAATACTGTATCCTTATTAATACTTGCATGATTTTCCTAAAATTTCATCAATTGTTGCTGTTTTATTACTGCTATTCAAAGCAACTTGCTATGAGCCTGAAATTCCCACTTCAATACTTCCATTTATTCATTTGCATGTATACAATTTCATTGAATAGTATATCCCGTGGGCTTTGTTCACATTGTTAACGATAGACCCGGATCGACGGGGTCAGCTATAGTTTGGTAACCAAAACGATATACTATGCTGACGAGGAATCTGTAACCCTTTGGGTTCTATATATCTCAAAACTTGCAAAGCGTTTTCGTATTAGACATCGAGTAAACAAACAGGCAGACACACGGACAGACAGACACACAACTACACAGACAGACGTACAGACACAAAGACACATAGACACATAGACACAGACACAGACAAACACAAACACACATATACACACATACAGGCACACACACAAACACAGATACACTTACACACACACGCATACACACACACTCACACTCACACATACAAATACACACTCAAACACACACACACACACACACACGCGCGCGCACACACACACACACACACACACACACACACACACACACACACACACACACACACACACACACACACACACACACACACACACACACACACACACACACACAC
>JZLH01S0620885.1:5968-19755 GCA_001188425.1 Eucidaris tribuloides | reverse complement strand
GCCATACTGGATCCTTGCTTTGGAATTCATTACCCCAATCTGTCACAAATTCTTCCACTTTGAGTGCTTTCAAATACAGGTTAAAACGTTACTTGCTCAGTGAATAGATAAATAATTAAATATGTTATTATTGTAAAATTTACACACTTCGATTAATTCATCCAATTTGTACCACTTTGGGAGGGGAGGGGGGGGGGATCCACCAACCTTCATATTGTATCTTGCTTTGTTATTGTTTTTTTGCTTGTTAAATTAAGAATTCATAGTGATTTATAAAATTATGGGGGTCCACGTAGACAAAACCTTAGGGGGTTTTATTGTGGATTCCCGTTTCATCTGTTATATTTATATTACTAAGCCTGTTTCTACATGTATGTACATTTTTGTTATCTTTTCACATGTGTATTTTTTCCATATTGTCTTTTTGTTGTTGTTCTTCTTATGTGTTTAAATGTTCATTGTGCTGTATTTTTAAAAAGATGGAGCGAATAAAGTTGAAATCGAAATCAAACAGAAAAAAAAAAAAAATTACCTCAAAAATTTAAATTTCAAAATTTCAGGTCATGTCCTTGAATTCACGGAATTGCCCATATACATTCTTCAAGTACCATTTTATTTAAAAAGTTGAAGGTTTTACTATTTCTTTTTAAATTAATCATTTTAAACACGTTGATTTTTATAAATTCTGTACAGCTAAAATCTCTCCCTGAAAAAATAATGTAACATATTTACAGTTACTTCCAATGTACACCCATACTTTACCCGTCAGCAACATCATTTTCATTGTCCAAGTAACATCTACACCTGCATCGCTATCCTTACATGTATCATGTTGGCATAAATAAAACAATTTACCATCCTATATTAAAACTATCTTATATAGATTTCGAAACTTTGTAAAAAAGATACTACTAGAATTATTAGTTATTAGTTATTTTCAAACTCCAATCCAATTGCGATTTTACTTTACCTATATGTTTCGTAAGGACTCTGTGTGTGCGTGCGTGTGTGTGTAGTTTGCCTTTACTGTATTTATTGATTTCAGAAATGTATTTTACAGCACTTGTATCTTATCATATACAACCACCAAAATTGACAGTATGTAAATTTCATTCTTTGATTCTAATTGTATGATTTGACCCCATTTCAATAAGCATCCATCTTTTCAGCGGTTCCAAGCCATATTTAATTTTTTTTTAATTATATGATTAATTGGTTGTAATATTGTATTTATCTGGTTGAATGAATGAATGAATGAATGAATGAATGAATGAACGAATAAATGAAAGCACATTATCACACTTATCACATATAATTTAATGGATTGTTAAGAGTTAAGAGACCTAAGAATGTAGGATATCAATTGTAAATTATTTCAACTGTCACTATCAAGACTGTAAATACAACTTTACATAAACCATTTTACAATAAATTGATCTTTGACCCCTAAGGGTCAACAGGAGTCAAATCTAAAAAGTACGCCGAGTTGGAAAATAAATTTTTATGTGATATACTTCATTCCAGGAAAATGCTTGATTGAAAAATGCTCAATTTATACCAGCTTAGCAGCTCTATAATTTATTCATCTATCGTTTGTATAATGTTGTAATTTTAATGACTCAACACAAGTGTACCTGTGTGTTGGATCACAGACAAGGCAAAAATCAAATTAAAATCAATAGAGTAAACCAGGTTCCACAGATGAATTATACCTACATGTATATATACACAATGTGCGCTGCAAACGTGCAAACTTGATGCGCATTGTTGCATAGTACCTGGCCTGCTTGAACTGTGTGCGTACAAAATGCCGTCCTGGCTGATACTACTTTACGAACTTTGAAGCATGATAACTTTTGTTGTAAGAATGTAATCAACTTGTAATTTTCACACAATATTGACAATAGTCAAAGACAGTTTTTCATAAAGTTTGAATTCTTTTGAGCTAATGTTTAAAAAAAAAAATGGCAAAATATGCATATGGGCAATTCCGTGAATTACAGGACATGACCTGAAATTGTGAAATTTGCATTTTTGAGGTAAAATTTGTTTATAATGGTTGAATATATGTTGAAAAACATCAGCCAAATGTCCAACTTGCCATCGCTATCCCATTGCCATTGCTAGATGGAAATGAATTGAAAATTTGTGCAAACTATTCAAATTATCGCTGAATATTTTCAAAAAGGTCTTATAAGCCAATTTAGGCATATTCAATCAACAAATGTAATTACCTGAAGGCATGCAGAGTCAAAAATTAGTTTGCGGATATCTTATGACTTCAAATTTTCAAAATCTCTACCCCTGTGACTCCCGTAACTAACCAAAAAACCAACTTTGTTTTTGCTCGAAAGAACACAACTGCCCAGAATGTTAATATTTTGAAAAATGCTCCTATACATAGGCCCTAATTCAAAACAGACCAATTAAATCAATAACCTTGCCCTATGGTGAAATGAGAAGCCTGTAAAATGTGTAACGTAACTAACCGCTTTGTGATTGATTTAAAACTATTCCATGGAAAATGGGTAGCATAATAGGACATACTGAGTCAAAAGAAAGCAGCAGAAGATAATTTGAACCGATATTGC
The DNA here is from genome assembly GCA_001188425.1 of Eucidaris tribuloides. NCBI lineage: Eukaryota > Metazoa > Echinodermata > Echinoidea > Cidaroida > Cidaridae > Eucidaris > Eucidaris tribuloides. Next base: position 17,164 of record JZLH01S0620885.1, on the reverse strand, counting down.
CATTGAAAGCATGCTTTTCTTGTGTTTTACTTGGTGAAACGCCTGGTCTTTGTATTGTGTACAACATCCATTTGAAGCACAAGCATGTACCATCAAGGAATTAATACAAGCGGCATTTCTTCGTCAGTATCAACTGCAGTATAGTTTAGGATGATCTACAAAATAACTAAGCACTATGTTTCCTGGAATTCATTGGTTATTCAAAATAAAATCTAATCCAGGTTTTTGGGGGAACATCATATTTTCTGCTCTCAGAAAATACAGCTGTTGGTCACATAAATGTAGGTAGTGCTATAGTACATGTATGTTTTATTTCTAATTTATTACAAAAACAATTATAAAAAATAGTTCAGTAGCTATTCAACAATTATCCTAGATATGCTGTAATTTTTCATAAAGATTAATAAATTTGGGGAGTTTATGATTAAACTCATATTGTAGATTATCGTTGTAGGGTATTTTGGATATTCTAGCAATCCACTACAATACTGACCAGTTCTTTTTTTCTTACCCATTCCCCACTGCTGAAAATGCATACACATACGGATATCAAAAGTGGTTGGTAAACAAAAATGAAATCATCAGGGCAGTTTGAAGGAATTACATGTATAGAATACAAGAAGGGGAAAGGAGCTGATGCTAAAATGCCAAGACCAGAAGAAAAATCAAGAGGAATACTTCCCAAAGTTATTGTGAGAGAATTCAGCTTCCTTGGAAGAAAATGGACGCTACCAAAATTTAAAGTAAAAGATGCTGGACTTTTAGTAAAGAAACAACCTGCCTTGTCTAATAAGCTTAAAAATCATAAGTTGTTTCAAAGTCAGTTCATGAAGACATGATCATATTAAAGCCTGTCTACAGTAAAGCTTTGATAAAGGTTCAATAATGTGAAATATATTGGAGTATCATCTAACATTTCAATTTTACAAAAGTGTAATTGAATATTTTCTTTCATTTGTTGATTCTTTGTGAAAAATTTAATTTTCCCTTGGAAGATATTTAACCCCCTCTCTCGGTAATGTTTTTCATTGTGGCTGCCTCACGTCACACGACTGCTCCGTGAGGAGTTTCAAACAACAAAACACACCAACTGACGTTGATTCGTGGCAACACAAACAAGATCACACTATAGTTAATGTACTCTGCAAGGAATTTCGAACTCTTTATTTCCATCGATTGAGTACATCAAAACGAACATCGTGCGTCGAAAGTTGAACGAGCATGCGTGCGTGCGTGCGTATAACAAACTGTAATCAGTTGGAGGCTTTAGACTGTCTACACTTTGAGACTCTTTACGACTGGTGATAGCAAGTTACACTTCGATATCAACTTAGGAGTTCTCTCGACGAAATAATCAGAACTCGATACAAACTTACGAGTTCACTCGACGAAACACTTATCAGAACTCGATACCAACCTACGAGTTCACTCGACGAAACATTTATGAGAACTAGCTTTCTAACTCCAAGCTCCGAGTATATATACCCCTACCTTACGAAACACAAAATTCATAAGTTACAAGTTCATTAATAAAAGCACATTGTTTAAGTTAGCTTGGGTAAGCGAACCTTACAAAGAACTCTATCTTAGATAAGCGAACCGTACAAAGAACTCTATCTTAGGTAAGCGAACCTTACAAAGAACTCTATCTTAGGTAAGCGGGTGTGTCAACTTTAACGTATAATAGAGGTAACTTTGCACAATACAACTATTCAGGGAGAACCTGAAAGGGTCTAGACAGTACCAAGTAGACTAATTGTACACAGCTTAAACTTGACCTGGCTACGCCCAATTAATTAAGATGTCTGATGGTGCCTTACGCAAGACTATATGTTACATGAACACAACTTTTATAACTAATAAATTAAATTACAAATCATATACACTAATAAATGAAAAATAACGTAACTAATGAAATCCATCACTGCTATCCTGCAGTGACATTCATATTTATTATTTAAAAAAAAGCCCTTTGGAAAATTTAGTTATTGAATATCAGAAAGCTACAAACAAAGATTCTGACCTGAAATTTGGCCAATTTTGGCCAAAATTTTCATATAAAATTGCTAAATGCATTCACTAATACACATTTTGATTTCATATCATGCATGCCATAACAGTTTTAGGTCATACACATTCATACAATTCATACAATAAGCAGGAACAATGAGAGACACTTTTGGGGGGATTTACCTAAACTTAAGAGAGGCTTTAAGGACAATTCAAGTAGTGAACATGTAGGAACACTACCTGTGTTGAAAAATTTAAACCTGGAAAATAAAAATCAATTGTAATTTAAGGTTACCCTGTGCACCTTATGGCAACACGATGCAAACAGTATGTGTAATGGTCGCCTTAGCCATACTAGACTATGAATCACATGGAACCCATCATTGGATAGTACAAGTTACATTTAAATAACTGTCACTCTTTATTTCAGATTCAGATATATCCATCTATTTTGTTCAAAATTATCAACTACCCATTCATGAATATTACGTGATTGTGATGCACTGCATGGTATCAATACATACCGTACAGGTGTGAATATTTTAAATCTTGCTATCCTACATGTACTTACCTGCTAATTAAAGGCTAAATTAGTCTATAGAGACTTAAAAATGATATTTAAGGGTAAAATGAGTTAGGCCTAGTGCTTGTTAAGACATTATTACATTCCTGCACTTCAGTTTCAAATGAATGAGGCCCTACATAAACATTATGTGTGAGAAAAACATAACTAAATGCAATTTTTTTTTTGCCTGGACAAAGTGTAACGTAACTAAGGCATCACAGATTTATTACACTGGCATTCTAGAAGGGGTTCAGAATACTAGCATTCCTGATCACATGCCTACCCTATTCCCAGCACGGTAGCATTCTCGTCGCGCCGGGAATGGGGTGATTAAAAATATCTGGCATCCCGCATGCGTCGAGAATGGGCCAATTAAGCCTCTATTCATCACTGGGAGAGGATTAAATGGGGCATTCTGGAATGCCCTGAGAATAGCCCTGGAATGCACGGATTAAATCCGCTATATGCAAATTCAATGGACGATATTAGTGTGTTCTCGGAAAGGTCTTGCTCTCTAAATCACGCAGCCGGCTATCAGAATTAAGCATTTTTGCGATCTAAAATAATAAAATCCCGTGAATCTATTAGAAGTCTTTCAATCATAAAGTAACTGCATCCTCACTAACCCCAACAGCTACATGTACATGTATGAAATGTCTGCGCTGATGACCGATTTCACGGTTCGATGGTTTAGGAGGACAATGACATTGGCGCTATTTAGGGAACAATAGTAGCTTTAAGCTGGCATTCCGGGAATGATCCTGGAATGGGGGCATGTCGACCGCAGCTAGAATGGATAGGCTTTTAAGCCCGTGTTCTGGGAATGGTGATGGAATAGAGGCATTCCCGCTGCGGCCAGAATGGGGGCTTAAAAGATAAAAAGGCATTCTGAACCCCTTCTAGAATGCCAGTATAATAAATCTGTGATGCCTAACCGTAATGTAACTAACCATGTATTTGATGTTCCTATAAAAATGATGAAATCTATTACTAAAATGTTTCATATGAAATGTCTTGCCTATGCATCAGTTCTTACATGAATGCAACAGTTTGTTTTAGATCAACATAGTTTGAGCAATCTTTAGGGACAAATTTTACAATTTTTTTTCCATGTCCACTTTATGTAACGTAACTAACCAAAATTAAAGTTCTTATTATCAGGTACTGAAGAGGGCTCACAGTTCTTTTTGATGGTGTGAGGTAGACTATGTGTAAAGGTATTGACAATACAAAAATAGAAGAAGAATATCAAAGCATCTTCATACAGAGGCCAACCTTAGTGTCAAAAAGACCATAAAGTGTAACGTAACTAATCATGGAATTGCCCATTTATGTAAATTCAAAGTTTCACAAAAATTGATTAAAAATGTTGTTTTTTACCCAAAACCACCCCCAAAATTGCATCATATCCAATTAAATGTGGTTTCATCTTGTAGAAAATTTCATTATCTTTAATATGAAATCATATTTGCGGTAAAAAGGAGTTTTTGTTTAAAATCTATCTTCAATTTGTTCAACCCACATAGTAATTTTAGCAAAAAAAGTTCATTGACCTCTTGTGTCCCCCAGGGGGATAATTGTACTTGGATCCCCCTTTTAAATGTAATCTTTTGCCATGTATTAAACACATGGAAAGTTTGTTGCTTTTATCAAAAAGTGCACAATTCGGCCAAAAAAGGGAGCTTAGCCGCTGGACTATATGTGGAAAAGTTGTGTGATGAGGTGGAAACGGTGAAAGAGTTAAGTACTTGGGGGACAGGGTGAGTGTGAGTGGAGGGTGCAGGGCATCTGTAAAAGCGAGGGCAAGATTGGATGGGTGAAGTTTAGGGAATGCAGAGAATTGTTATATGGGAAAAGGTTTCCTCTGAAGATAAAACGATTAGTTTATAGGAGTTGCATGAGATCAGCGATATTGTATGGGAGCAAAATGTGGTGTTTGAGTGAAAACGAGATTGGGATTCTAAGAAGGACTGAGAGAGGAATGGTGAGAGCCATGTGTGGTGTGAACCTGAAGGACAGGAAGAAGACAGGATTTTGATGCAGATGTTGGGTTTGGAAGAAACGGTGGATCAGATGGCGAAGGCAAATGGAGTACGTTGGTATGGACATGTGTTGAGGAGGGAAGTTGATCATGTTGTGAGAAGGGCACTTGAATTTGAGGTGGTTGGTCAGAGGGGAAGGTGGCGACTGAAGAAGACATGAAAGAAGCAAGTGGTGGAGGAGAGTAGGAGGGTTGGATTAAGGGAGGAGGATGCACCGAGTAGAGTAAAGTGGAGGGAGAGGGTAAGGGCAATTTCTGTGAATGTGCGACGGTGAATCCGGCCACCCCCATAGTCGGGGACTAAACAGGATTTAAAACCTGGATTGCTACTACTTACTAACTCGTCTTTCAGATTCATACAATTTTACTTGCAGGCAGTATTGATTTGGTGTCATGTTTTTAACATTTGTCCATTTTTTCGGCCATCGGCGTAACTTTCAGCCAACACCAGAAGACATTCGTGATGTCACTCCGTGTTGTGCAATCTATAGTGCAATCAGTATCGTCTGTTAAACTGAGCTCGGTGTTGGCGCTCAGTTTATCAGACGATTTTCTTTCCACCAACACTGAACTTGAAATCACCCGTTATAAGCGTAATCAATGCCATCTAGTAGGGGGTGTAATGTAACAATCTTTTGACTGTCTGTGAGTTATATTTTCCCTGACGGTCCAAGAATGTTATTTTGCACCCTGTACCAGTCAATATCATGGTGATAGCAACCTTTATATAGAAAGTCAAAGATATGAATGTTATTCTTTGTCTACATGTATCTAAATCAGGTAGCATATGATGAAGCTAATGATGAAATGGCTCCATACTTCAACAGAGACACCACACCCAAGGTTGTCATCACCACATCGGACAAGGCTGCACGGGTAAGGCCATCAGGGCTCTTCCTTAAAGTGATAGGCTAACAATGTGGAGCTTCAATTTAAAAAACTGTCAAATTTTGATATCTGAACTACATAGTAGTGTTCATATGGACAAATAAACGCCCTAGAATAAAAAAAGTTTGGAAAGTTACACTGCCAATGGCAAGTTATGCACGAATAAACAAAACTCGGGGCAAGTTTAAATAGCCTAGGTGTACACACAATAAGTCTATGGGAGAAAATTGGCAGGTGAATCTGATCAACTTACGATTTTCACTTTTTTAAAGCACTAAATAATCATTTTAAAATACAATTTTTTCAGGGCGTCATTTTTAGACCTTATCAAAGACAATGGTAGCATGGGGAATCATGTAGCTCAGATTTTTTTTAAACTGTGGTAAATATTAGCCAATACTTTTAAAGGGCAGTGACATGATTGGGAGACACAAAAAATGCCTCTTTAACCAAACTGGTTGAAAGATATATCAAAGATACACCAGCTTGAGTGCATCTCCTGGATGGAAGGATTTTTCTTTAATTTGTTTACTTAAAGATTGTGTTTGGGATTTGCAAGTCCATTACTTCCCTTCATTATACCAAATGGTAGTGTAGTAGTTACAAATGGTGTGTTGAAAGTTTGAGATCCATACGTCATGAATTTGTTGTTTTATGAGAAAAACTAATAACGATGTTACCAGAATATTGTCCTTTCTGCAGGTTTAAATTTTGCTCAAATTGTGAATCATGGTTACATGTATGTGTACGTTCGCATGACCAGCGGAGCACACCGATTGGTTAAACGACTAAACTCTGCGCGATCTTCGGTTAACGGCTAATCGGAAAATTTTGGAACGGCCCGTGCACGTTAACGTCACTGTAAATTTTGAAGTTTAAATGACCAGATTTTCACCAAAACTATGTATTCTACCCAAAGGTTCTATGGCAGGTGTTTTTTATACTAATCTTCACATTGTGAACGATTTGAGCTGATTTAATTCATTTTGACATTTTCTGACATGCAAATCACGTACTCTGTCTTTAAGCCAAATCAAGCATCAACATACTAGAATTTAGTTTCTCTTGAGCCCCGATAAAATTACATTCCATTGAACCCTGCACAACAGATATGTCTGTTACAAGGCATTCAGATGGAAGTTATTTCAGAACGAGTCAACTTTTGACTACCAAATTTTCACAGTAGAATCCTTGCACAGTTTACTTGATTCTAGAATAGTTTCACCCCAAATTTCTACCCCCAATCATGTCATTTATCTGTAAGCTTTCCTTTCAGGTGGCCAACATTACACATCAGATGGACTTCTGCCATAGGCTTGTGTGTTGTAGAATCCGATTTTTGGGGGTGGCTAATGCAAGATTTCTAGTGGCCAAATGAAATATCTGGTGGTCATTGGCACCCGGGCCACTGTTAAGGGCGAGCACTGCCCCATGGCCACATTATACATGCAGGGCAAGAAAGAAGGATTGTAAGGGGCAAGGCAATTTTCAAAAAGGACAGGTTCAGGGAAGGGGAGGCATTCCTGTAAGCAATTTTGGGGGATGGAAGACTGATCAAAAGGGACACCAGACACCATACATTTGCTTGAAAAGTAAATCTGTCAAATTTTGCCTTGTGTTCAACAGTAGTTGCATTGTATAGTGGGCTATGGTAGGTGTTTGTTTACAAGTGTTTGATTTTATTTTAGTAAGGAAATTGCTTGGAGAAATGATCCTACAATTTTGAAGCTCATTGATGGAAAAAAGTATAGGTCACCTGAGTTGTATTCTTCTTCTTTAAAACACATGATTGGATTTAGCCCAAACTTGGCAGAAATGATCTTTAGGGGGTGGGGATTCAAGGGGCCTCAAATAGCACAACTGGCCCCCCTGTGGGCCTTGGAGCAGGGCCCAAAAGGGCCAGAAGTAGGTAATTTTCAAACATCATCTGCTCTACATCCAGAAATAGTTTAGCTATTAAAGTCACTGTTTATGTACATACATATGTGGTGAATTATTGTTTCTCATGACAATGCCCAGGGTGGCCCCATTTGGCCCCTGGAGGGGGCAACAGGTTGGGGTAAGTGCCCTGTGGAATAATTTAAAATATACATCATTTTCTATGAAGCACATAAATATATTTTGACCAAACTTGGTGGGAATGATCCTTTGGGGGAGGGGATAGAGGGTTCTTGAAATGGCACACGTGCCGTACCCCCCCCCCCCGGGGGCCAGGGGACAGGGCCCATAAGGGCCAAAACTAGGTGTCTTTCTAATCACAACCTCATTTGTAACCAAACTTGGATGATAGATGCGTAATAGGGACCTCAGTGTTATTTGGGGTCAAAGATCATGTAGGCCAAAGTTCAAATGAGGTCAAAGGTTAAATAAGGTCAAAGGTCAAATGAGGTCAAATAATAGAATATACCTGCAATTTTCTACTGGGGTTGGTATCGGCCCATTTGTAATTAACTTGAATAGTAGATGCCCTACTTGTTTAAAGCCCAAGTTTAGTTTTAGGGATTTTTTGTTATTTGAAAGCTTTATGCCCCAAAGTCATAACCCTGCAATAATTATTATTATTATTATTATTATTTATTCGGCAAATCAAAAAATACATCGAAACATATACAACAATATATTAAGCATTATCAAATTATACAAAGCATGGAGAATATTGAAATTTTTGAAAACAGCCACATGAACGCCGGGGAAAGAAAAAGATTAACTAAATAACTCTGACCAAGGGCCATCTTTCCCAATTCATGTGGCTGATAATATGTTTTAAAATAAATACATTGATATAACCAGGGCATGCATACATGTACTTTATATGCCACACATGCAAATTTACCATACGTAACAATGTCAACGTGCCAGGGTCGACTCCACCTCCATTTAAAATTAAAAGCAATTATACAAAAAAAGATTAACGCAAATCAAAATGCGGTATGAAAAAGTTAAGAGATGGAGTCACCCGAGGCACGATAACATCTGAAATTATATAACAAATCAACAATTATTAGGAAATGGCGGCGCAGCTGAAATATGTGACCCGCCACCACGAATCCCCAATGAAGTCGCACTCCCCAAAATTTACGGAAATCACAAAACATTGCAATTGAAATTGAAGATGAAAGTGAAACGTCTTCAAAAGTTAAATTGCGTATGACATTCGAAAATTGCAAAAGTTTATACATGTATATTCACAATTTGCACGCAAAGTAATTTTCTTTCTGTTTGTTGTTGTAAAAGATGTGCGACCCCATCAGGGCTTCGTGATGACAGGTCACATATAATATAGATAACAACTCTCCTTAACCCCCCCCCCCAAAAAAAGGGAATAAATTGTCCCACGCCCCCCCCCCCCCCCCCCCGAGCGAATGCCTAAAAAGAGCGAACCCAGTCAAGCGACCCTCGCGAATTCCGAGCGAACCCGAGCGATTCCCGCCCATTCCGGAGCGACCCCAAGAATCACTCGGGGTTCCGAGCGAATCCCGGGGCCACCCCCAAAATGACCGAAACACACACAAATTCGCCCAAAATTCACTCGAAATCCACTCCCTTCCGACTCCCACCCCTGACAAAGTAAACAATCACGCTCACCCTGTATAGAGAGGATAGATTAAACACATCACAAGTTTACAAACAAATGACGACGCAAATGGAGTATCCAACTGGACAGTGAAACCTCCACCACCCCCGTCCTCAACAATTCAGGAAGATTGTCCCAAAGCCGCGGAAACTGATGGATGGAAAAACAATGCAGGCTTTGGGTACGAGCACGGAGGTGGCGGAATCTCACTGTGTCAGTATGACGGCCATTAATACATGAACGTTGTGTTTCACGACATCACACCTGATAATACAATACAGAGCTTTTACTACATGTACGTAACACAAAAGAAGAAACAGTCTACGTACTTCGAGTGTATGCCAGTGAAGAATTTCAAGACGATCATCATAACACATTTCCATTCGTCTCTGTTTAAGAATCTGCCTCGTGGCACGGCGTTGAACCTTCTCAATGTCATTGATTTGTATAAATACCAAACAGGTTGCCCGTATTCAAGTAATAGGCAATACAAGACTCTTATATAAAGCAAGCAGGACATTGGACGGAAGGTGTCTGGCAACACTGAATATAAACCCGATCATTTTGTTTGAACGGAGAACAACATAATTAACGTGATCGTCCCAAGTGAGTTTGTTGTTTAAAACAATACCTAGATATTTAAACTCAGAAACTACATCTAACTGGATACCATCTAAATAGTATTTGGGTTCACTTGGACTTTTGCGCCTAGTGATACGCATGACCTTGCATTTGGTTGTGTTTAGTCTCATTTTGTTACGAGTACACCAATCTGATACACGATTTAAATCAGTCTGTAATAACACTTCTTAATCGTTACTTCTAATAACCCGATAAAACAAAGTATCATCTGCAAAAAGGGCACAATTAGACGTGATGGGTATGAACAAGTCATTAATGAAAAGATTAAATACTAGAGGACCTATTACACTTCCCTGGGGGACCCCCGAAGTTACGGATAGCCAAGATGACTGAAAACCCTTGTAAATTACTCGTTGCCGACGACCACATAAGAACGATTTTAACAATTGCCATAGGTTACCAGAAATGTTGTATTGGGTTGCTAATTTGTGGAGTAAAACATCATGAGGCATGACGTCAAACGCCTTGGCGAAATCTAAAAACACTGTATCAATCATTGGTGGGCGTGGTTTATCAAGTAAATTCAGCCACGTGTGCGTAACATTCATCAATTGTGTTACACACGAGCGGCCCTTAATAAAACCGTGTTGCTCGGGTAACAACAGACAATAATCATCAACATGTGATTTCAAGGCATGAGCGATCCCAGACTCAAAAATCTTGCATATAACAGAAGTCAGAGAGAGATCACGGCGTTGAACCTTCGTCATCAATGTCATTGATTTGTTATAAATACCAACAGGTTCCCGTATTCAAGTATAGGCAATACAAGACTCTTATATAAAGCAAGCAGGACATTGGACGGAAGGTGTCTGGCAACACTGAATATAAACCCGATCATTTTGTTGATAACGGAGAACAACAATAATTAACGTGATCGTCCCAAGTGAGTTTGTTGTTTAAAACAATACCTAGATATTTAAACGAAAACTACATCTAACTGGATACCATCTAAATAGTATTTGGGTTCACTTGGACTTTGCGCCTAGTGATACGCATGACCTGCATTTGGTTGTGTTTAGTCTCATTTTGTTACGAGTACCCAATCGATACACGATTTAAATCAGTCTGTAATAACATTCTTCATCTTACTATCTAATAAGCCCGATAAAACAAAGTATCATCTGCAAAAAGTGCACAATATGACGTGATGGGTATGAACAATCATTAATGAAAAATATAAATAAGAGGACCTATTACCACTTCCCTGGGGACCCCGAAGTTACGGATAGCCAAGATGACTGAAAACGCCTGTAAATTACTCGTTGCCGACGACCACATAAGAACGATTTTAAACATTGCCATAGGTTACCTAGAAATGTTGTATTGGGTTGCTAATTTGTGGAGTAAAAGCATCATGAGGAGTCTGCTCTTTCAGATGAGGTATAACTCATATAACCTTAATGCCTTTTTAATCCTTTGGATGCTAATAATGCAATATGGTCAACAAATTCGGGGTCCCCAATCATGCGGGAT
>JZLH01S0620881.1:0-17517 GCA_001188425.1 Eucidaris tribuloides | reverse complement strand
TTACCCCGAGCCGCTGCACGAAGTGGCAGCGTTCGGGTAGGTGCGGCTCATAGAGATAGATACTAAGAAAACTGTTCTTAGTATATATCTCTATGGTGCGGCTACATACTGCCGCGCCTTACCGCGTGACGGCCTGCACGACATGCTGCCGTACTGTTGCTTGCCTAGGCTAGTCGGCGGACATGCGGAGGGGTGCTACAATCTAAACGACTAAAGTCGATGAAAACAGGCGGGCCGCGTATTTAATTACAATGGCGGAAATTTAATTCGTCTTAATTAGATCTACTTGTCCGTGAGCTGGTCAATAGCGTTATTAGAATAAACTCTACCAACGCTAACGTTACGTTACTAAACGTTTAGATTCAAGTTACACTGGTTAGATCTACCATGCCCTTTACTACATCCACACGTTATAATACACAGCTACACCAGCAGTACGGTGCAACAACTCCGCTGCGCTGAGCGCTTGGCAGGCAAACTCATTTATCTGAAATACGAGAAATGATCAATGTGATTACCATCAACTTACCGGTAAAATGAAGCACCATACTGTCACTAACAGTCAGTTCCAATGCATCCAATAATTGCCTTTAGAACAGCTAGAAAAGATGCAAAATTAAGTTTGACAGTGAACTACATGTAGCTGTTCGCCGAGACAATTATTTTTGTGCGCTGCAACAGGAAGTGACGTCTAAGGGTCATGAAAATCTTTCTATCGATTCAGCCAGTATTCTTAACCATGTTTCCAATAAAGAATTACTTTACCAATACGTAATACCCATACGTATTTTGGTCACGAGATTCGGCCGCTTGTTTATGCAATAGTCGCCTATTCGAGTTGAAATGTCAACGGTGGCGCGGGCTTAATATGCCATTGGCATTTACGTAAGCGCGTAATAAGCTTCCGTCTAGAAAAATATATTAATACGTCAATGGTGTCAACGTTTAATCTGTCAGGTGACTTTGAAATCTACGAAGTACGAAGTCGAATTAAAGAAGGGGAAGCGGTTTTCAATAGAACGAAGTACATGATCAAGTAAGTGGCAGTGCATAAATAAGGATGAATAGACAGCGGTCTTTGGGCTGGCGGTGCCAGGTATGCACAGAGAGAGACCGGCGGGTGTTGGGCTGGCATTATCGGTTGGCCTAAAAATGTGTAAGTTAGGTATTGGCTTTCTAACATTGCTTCAGTTTGGATTTGATCTGTGGGGAGTTTCATTTTGACAATCGCCCGCACCATAACGTAGATCTAACGGCCTACGCTACAGCTACGGCCGTTCGTATCATCGACTGACGTTACGTAAGGCCTGGCCGAAGCCGTCCAACGTAACGCTAGATTTATTCTAGGTAGATCTATACGTTAGATCTATAAACGACGTTAACAACGGGTTAGCTAGCTAGCTGTGTCTGAGCTGTGTGGGGTGCGGCGGCTGCGCCTAACCAAGTAAGGCATGACGTTAGGCTAGCGTTACGTAAATTGTGCATATTGCTTTAGATCTATATCGTTGGGTTTTGTCCGTGAATGTGTAATTTTGTCATTTGCACAAAGTCGGGAGGTTTATTTTTTTTACAGACAAAAAAACTAACGTTAGTATGATCTAACGTTGACTAACAAGTAACATGGATCTAACTTAACTTAGACCTAACCAGGCTAACGTTAACGTTAGATCTAACTGTAATGTTACGAATGTTACACATTGCATATAGTATAGCTTCGCCTACTCGACGGGATAAACAAAAGACCTGGATGACGAGTAGACTATAATAAATACGGGTACCGTTAGAGTACTGTAACTCTAACAAGATATGTTGTCATGGATAAACAAAGCAGGCTGAAGCAATTATTTAGACTTAGTCTATGTTGCAAAGTAAAGACAAGTCAAAGTTGAATCATCTAACCGCAAAGGTAAGTACTATGCTTGCCGTGTGTGGATTGTGCAGTCTAGTCTGTAGTCGAGTGTAAATGTGTCATGGAGTATTTTGGCCAAAATGGTGCAAACTCAAACTGAAGTGAAAAGCCGAGTTGGTTCATTGAAAAGAACAACGTGTGAGGTCTTGTGCAAATGAATGGCCAATTTCGTTCAAATAACACATATTCCTATGGGAAAACAATGAATAGGCCGATACCAGCTAACCCATATAGTGCCTACTGAGCATGTGCAGTAGGCAGATTAATGGCATTTGTGGAATGTTATACCCAGGAATTGACTTAGACCACGGTCTAACTAAACTTGTCTTTGTGAATACAAAACAATTTAGACAGGGTGTCTAACATAAACCCGGGTCTAACTAAACCCGGGTCTAACTAAACCCGGGTTTATCTTAGACCCGGGTTTAACTGACCTTGCTTCGAGAATACGGGCCAGTAAGTCTACGGAAGGGAATGTGTAGGTGAATCCGGTAAACTTGAGTGTTTGTAGATTTTCACTTTTTAAAGCACTAAATCATAATTTTGAAATACAATTTCTCAGGGCTTCATGTTTAGACATTACAAGCACATAGCAAGGAGGATACCTATAGGGCATTTTTTTTTTTTTTACAAAAAATGAGGTACGGATTTAAGATGTAACAAACAATCGACTATAGACAGTATGATGTAACTTAAACCTCGAGAAAATACCAGATCACATAAATTGATACAAATTCTGTTTCGTGCATGGCCGGAAATCAATGCACTTAATGATACCAAACATTGCAAACTGAAGCAAACCAAATAAACAGAACCCATCAAAGAAACCCAGCTTAAATTTATAAGGAAAAAATAAGTACCAGTTGTTATAGCACACCAAACTTGTGTAAAATTCTAAATAAAAAAAGTTTTGTACGACGCTATTTCCCATTTCAAATTGTAACTGTCCCTTTTGTCATGAAAACCTATTGCCCTACAACGAAAATTTACCGAATGTGAAGATTTAAATAACAATTTACAAGTTGATCGATGCTTGATAATTTCTTGATAAGCTCTTTTTGCGTCTGTATAACAACACCATCATCTTCGTTTCGCATGAGAACCACGTGTGATTGGATCTGATGTGCTTTTCTTCTCTGATTTTAGTATTCGTATTTGTTAGTTTAGTTTAGTTTAGTTTGTTTGCTCAAAAAGATTTGCCAAGTCTTCTTTGTCCATTTACAGTTTACTTATGCTTCAATAGAACTCACACAGATATTTTTTTTCTTTATATTTTCATGTAAAGACCGACATGCAGCTTACTCACACATATTTCTGTCCAGGGAGAACTGCATCCAATGAATCGATAAGACTGGCTCCAGAGAATACAACCGCTGAAATCCGGTCACGTGGTCCAGCATTAATGTGCAGAGATGTCACGGAACTTGATGACGTCAATAACCACCGTGTCTGCATGGATGTTTCACCACCACAGAGAAATGAAGACGTCGAACATGAAATCGACGAATCAGGATATCTCGTACCAAATGTAACCGCCGAGACATCCCCTGATTATGCCGAGATTGATTCACCTGGTTTTGACTAGGCACCATCTCGTCGAGGCACAAATTCAAGTAAAATGTAACGCCGTTTGGGGTGACGTAATGAGTCAACTCTTTTCGGAGGTCAGAAGCAAATGATCCAAATCATACGGGAAGGGGCGGAAACGAGCATACACACACATTTTTTTTCAATACAAACCTATCTTTGCAATTATAAAACTTCATGGGGGTGTCAAGCGCCCATAAACCCCACAATCTGACACCAACAGTCCGCTATTACTCATGTATCGCCAAGAAGCACGAAGTGCAGTCTCCAATAGATACGAACGTTAAATTCGGTCTCAAACAATTGCGTGTTGCGTATGACTAAATCTGAGCTTCCCCGGGGATCTCGATTTCCATACTCTATTTGATGAATTTTATGATCCATTCACATGATCCCTTTTAAAATACCAAGTACTGGTAAGAGCACAGAGGTATTACACCTCCTTAGAAGTTGGTACGCAGGCAATATATACACACCCAAATGCCCTCCAGCGGGGAAAAAATTAAAGACCTTTACAGGGTGGCCCAGAAAGAATGCTACGAGCATGATCGCTAATTTCTTCAGCATTATCGGCAAAATGTGATTAATTTTTATTTCGCTAGTTAGAACATTCTCTTTCCAATAAAATGATACCAAGATCATTGATTTTGAGTAAGACGTTTTGATTCTAGGGCCATTTTTCGGAGGCAATGCAATTTCCCAAATTTGCCAGTTTTTCAACAGCGGCGGTCATCGGAACACCGAGATATTTTGGCGTCTCAGCTTGCCATACCGTACAACCCGGATGACAATGGATGATGTAGCTCGCATCGTCTTCCTTATCGAAAGCAGAGCGGATTCCAGCCCTTTGTCATCGCGGTTTCCGGTTATGGCAAGTGAGACGCCAAAATATCTCGGCGTTCAGATGACCGCCGCTGTTGAAAAATTGGCAAATTTGGAAATGCATTGCTCGAAGAATTGGGCCTAGAATCAAACGTCTTACTCGAAATCAATGATCTTGGTATCATTTTATTGGAAAAAAAATGTTCTAACCAACGAAAATAAAATTAATGACATTTTGCCGATAATGCTGCTGAAGAAAATTACGCGATCATTTACTCGTAGCATTTCTTTCTGGGCCACCCTGTGTATAGGCCGTTGTCGTCAAAAATTATATGTGCAGGTCAAAAGTACCATATTAGGAAACATAGTTATGACTAACGCTTACATCAACATCAAGGGCGTTGCCTAAGCGTCTAAGGGCCGTTTGTTTTGGTGAAATTGCTTATTTCAATCTCGAGATATGCTTACTTCACAACGAAAGGGTAAAATCGCTATCCCGGGAATGAAAACAAACACTCAATTTTTAGGTGTAGTTCCCAATTAAATACTTTAACTCTCATTTGTCGGAATAGCAATAAACTGAAGTACTATCTATCAAATAAAACTTCACACTTTGGTTTTACCACATATTTCGTATTGTAACCTAGTCTGGGCCAGTTTTGAAATAAGCATTCAACCTTTCTTTCTTTTACAGAAAACAACAAGAATATTCAACAGAGATCATTCAGATCCTTTACCAGAGTTAAAACTTTTGAAATCGATGATATTCACTTTCTAAAAACCACTCTCTTTATGTTTCTATATAAAACTAACCTTCTGCTCCCGTCATTTACTTTTTTAAGAACAAATCAAAACATTCATTGATATCCTACCTGACGTGCAGCCGATTTCATCCGCATAATCCAATTACAAAATTAGCATATGAGTTTATTAGACATTCCATCTCAGATGTGTGGAACTCTATACCTGGTGAAATACAAAATTGTCATTCACTTTATTCTTTTAAACGTAAGGTTAAACAAATGTTAACCAACCAATATTAAACGTAATCAAATCATTGTATTTTCGGTGTATGTACATGTGTATGTATGTATACACATACGCATATACATACACATCTATATCATACATGTTTTGTTTCAAAGTGTTTCAATGTACATGCAAGTACTTATTTGATACAGTTTACCCATACATTATTTCTTTGTACAATACACTATGCAATAATATGATATTGGATGTCCTTCCAGTACTTACTTTCTCCTCACAATGTACACATACATTAATGCTTATTTTATATTATGTTATAGGACTGTCAGTTTTTTAAGCTTCTTATGCATAAGTCCTCTGTATGATGTAGTGCTATACACAATGTGTATTACACATATTTTAAACATAAGACACATTTGAAATGCCAAATTTGGAAATGTGAGTTTGATCAATTCTTCTCACTTTTCACAGTAATAATGAATGCATGCTTGGAACCGTCAGAAGATTGTGTAATTCTCTTTAAAATGATATCCTATTTTGTATACGCCAAAGGGAAAAGGGCAGTAAGTTAAAATATGGGATAAATGTAAATTGAAAAGCTGCAAAATAAAGACTGATGGTCATGAAGAGTCAATAAAGAAAATGTTCTTTTGTATGGATTCATGTATTTTGTTCTCAGCTGGTTAGCCGTGAATGCCAATTTCAATAGGAGCCCCTGCCACTTTAAATGGTTTGCTAAATGACCCAAGTTCGGTAATCAATCTGTTTTATTCCTTGTTAATGACTTTCCCAATGTCCCTTTGGCTGTTATGCATTCTAACATGAACATTAACATAAATTTAAGCTTGAATTCATAAGCAAACAAACAAACAAGTATAATTATATGGACATTTAAATAATAGGACTCAAATCCTTTAATCTCACAGTCTTAAAATGAAGTAGCAGGGGCTCTTATTGAATTTGGAATTCATGGTTGACCACCTGAGCACAAAAGAAATAAACATATATTTTCATTAGCTCTTCATGACCGTCGGTTTTAATATTGTAGCTTTTCAATTTACGCTTTTTCCTATATTTTTAAATACTGTCCTTTTACCGGTATCATAATCATACCACGTATAGGTTATGATTTTAAAGACAATTAAATAATCTTTCTGATGGTACCAAAAATGCACTGCCTAAAGAGAGGGGCAGGGATAATCGATCAAGCTCAGATTTCTTATTTTTTAAAGAGTTTATATAACGTAATTTGTAAAATATGAATTGTTTTGGAAATTTGTTGTGTGATTATAATGTGAGAACGAACCATACAATAAATAAATAAAAATTCTCTTAATGGTATTTTTCTAATGGTATTACGGGGAAAGTCAGTGCTATCTGAATGGTACCGATTTCTGTAATGACGTTATACTTAGCGGAAAGGTACCCTATGATGTGAAGGTGATCTAGATTTTGGACCAAATCCACCTCTGAATGAGGGTCGAAGTTAATGGACATTGTCTGAAAGTACTATTTATACCTCATAACTCTATCTGGGAATATGAAATGGGGATGAAATTTGATTAGAAGCTTTTTTGCGTAACCGTAAAGACTTGGTTCTTAAGGCACTTTAAAGTATTCCTAATCATGCCATTGCCCATATTTAGACATGGACACACCCAAGGTACTTTACGTTGATGTTGTGACAGGTTTCACTTTGTAACTATGCAATTACGTACCTTTATGGTTTCATGTTTAATTCCTGTTTACGTAGAATGATGCTTCAGTTCAAACAGGAAGTTTGCTCTTTCAGTTTCAGTTTTACATCAAAAGAAATCACTATTGTCACGTACAGCCCGCAACGTTATTTTCACACTCTGAAATAAGGGATTGGAAATCCTGTAATTGTTTACATGCGCAAATTGTGTTATTTGTTCGGGAGAATTTAATTTCAGTGGAAGAAGAAGAAGAAGAAGAAGAACAGGCTTGATATACTATTCACTCGAGATTTATGATAATCAAAGATTTCTCTTTAAGGTTAGATCAAAATATGTGATTAAAGTCAACGTTATGACCCGCGGTTTTGAGTCTAAAGACTTCCTTTTTGGTAAAAAAAATCTCGTGGAAGATCCCAGTCTTTCTCAGTGTTTCTGCCTTTGCCGCTTCATAAAATGAAAGTGCGAGATCTATAAATATATTGACGATGAGGATATGTAGTGGGAAGTCTGAGGATTCTAAAAATGTAAAAATCAAACTGTATTGGTTAGGAGAAGGCTCGCGGAATTGGCAAAAACAATGACGGATAAGATTTTCTCTCACTGAGATATCCACGCGTGTCTTTATCATTATGCGTTCGAGTGTAAATGCAAACAATAGACATGCTCCAAACAATAGACATGCTCAGGCGAGAGAGTACTCGTGTATGGCCAGTGCGTATTATAACCTCGTATTTCTCTGCGTAAAAGAGGGTCGTCTTTTTTTGTTAAGAAATTGATATGAAGAAGAAGAAGAACAAGAACAAGAACAAGAAGAAAAAGTAGTAGTAGATACTATTTTCTTTCTTCCCCTCCATTTATTTTGACAATATAGCTTCCACAGTATGACTAATACCTATAAACAAAAGAAAAAACATAGTTTAAAGCCCAAGTTTAGTTTGGGGGATTTTTTTTTATCTGAAAGCTTTATGCCCAAAGGTTATATCACACCAATAACAGATTCTGAGTGTCTTTTGGTTTTTTTTTTCATTAATTAATGAAAAATCTCGGGGGACCCCCGAGATTTTCAACTATATTTTACATTAAAGCATCAAAAGGGTTAATCAGGTGTTAAGGTTATCCGAGTTAAACCTTATCAGGAAGAGCAGAGTCTGCTCTTCTGATGAGGTATAACGCGGATAACCTTAACATAAATATTCAGACAGACAGACAGATAGATAGATGGATAGATAGATAGATAGATAGATAGATAGATAGATAAATGGATAGATAGATTAAATATTGGATTTTGTTGGTCGTCGATATTTGGTTTCACTTTCAACTTTGATGATATTATTATTTTTTTTTTTTGGCTTGTGAAAGAGAGAAAGGTCGTCAAGTTTCCAAGGTATTTTAATACTTTTAATTTGTAGAACTATCCACTTGTAGGCACTTTGATGCAACTCCTCCATCAAAGCTAAAAGATCGGTTTCTGATATGATTTTTATTATTTCTTTGTCCTTAGTTATAAACCAGTGAAGTATGTTTAGTTGTGATCAGGTTATTGAGAGTCTTGAATGGATGTGCAAGCCTTGTCTGATGTCAATCAAAATTCTTTTCAGCTGCACTATTACTGAGAGAGCTCCGTTACCTGCTAGTTTGTCAAAGCATTTCCTTTATTTTTTTTATTGATTGTGTATAAATCCGGAAGTGTTCAAGCTCCTAGTTAAATGACAAAACTATTTCATCTCAAGTCACACTGCGCAGTTCCACAGATTATTGTTGTTTAATATATCATGGTAAAACAAAAATCACTCTCGAGGATTGTGCATTAGCCATTGTTGCCTCAACCTGTGTAGCTTGCCAAACGATATTATATATGTATTTTAAGTAAAAGGGTTTTAACCCTTTAAAAAGAGATTTTGGCTGGGGCGTTCCATAACGCTATCATGAGTGCTCATTATAAGCTGACATTACTCACATTCAGTTAAAAGACACTATGAAACATGGTGGCGCTTCAGTTAAACAAAAATGTCAAACTTTGATATCTCAGCCAAATAAAACATGTACTACTTGAATGGACAAATAAACACTTTAGAACACAAAAATTGGAAAGTTATGCTCCCACACGCAATATGTATGGACAAACATTCAAATTTGCATAAGCAGGCTTTCAAGTGGACCATGGTGAAAAAGTAGGAGAAAATAGGAGCTAAATTTAGGAAAAAGTAGGATATGAAGAGCTAAAAGTAGGAGAGTAGTAGGACTGTGAATACCTGAAATGACTACTCACTACTCCAGCATTTTATATGATCAATAGCATTTTTTCCGTGGGAAATGACTACTCACTAATATAGCATTTTATATGATCAATAGCATTTTTTATTTTCGCGGGGTTTTTACAAAAAATAAACTCCTTAAAAAAAGTTTGGAAATCTGAGTTTGATCGGTTATATCTCCCGTTTTGTAGTAATAATCAATACTAGCTTGGTATCATCGGAAAGATTATTTTATTTTCTTTAACATGATGCCATACTTGTTGTGATTATGCCTTCAGAGAAAGGGTAGTATCTTAAAATGTGGTGAAAAGTGTAAATTGAAAAGCTGCAAAATGACCAAAGTTCGGTAAGTCACACAATTTTTGCTGTTGTTGATTAGTGACTTTCCCAATGTCTATTCGGTTGCATTGCACTCTAATGAGAACTTGACATGGATTGAAACAACAACCTGCACAAGTGGGACAACAACAACGACAAAAAGTTAAACAAGCAAACCAACAAACAAACAAACATGTATGAGCATTTAAAACTGGACACAAGAGGAGCTTGCTCTACATTGATTTTCATGTTTATCAATGTTCATTGATTTTAATGACATGAGTATCGGAGGGGGGGGTGGGGCGATCCACGTGCCAGCACCACCGCCTGGCACCGCTTCCCCATGCTGTTGATGAGCTTTGTGAGTCGTTGCTGTGGGATGGCATTCCACTCCACTATCAGTAATTGACGCAGACCTGCCAATAGCCCTGCATTTGTCACACTCTGTCGTAAACTCAGCCCGGCAGAGATGATCACACAAATGTCCAATGGGGATAAGATCTGGGCTGCATGTAGGCAAGTCCATTCTCGTGATAATCCGCATGCAAATCATGCTCCTGCCACTTTTGTTATTACTTTGTTGTGTTAATGTGGTGAAAGGTCTTGTGTCCAGGTTTTAAGTGCCCATACATGTTGGTTCGTTCGTTTTACTCTTTGTTGTTGTTTGCTTACGAGTGCAGGTGTTTACTTCAATCCATGTCAATATTCTCGTAAGAGTGTTTAACAAATTGTCTTCTCGATTGTTAATAACAATCAAAAAGACATTGGGAAAGTCACTCATCAACAACATAAAAAAAAATGTGTGATTTACCGAACTTTGGTCATTTTGCAGCTTTTCAATTTACACTTTTCACTACATTTTAAGATACTATCCTTTCTCTGAAGGTAAAATCACAACAAGTACGGTATCGTTTTAAAGAAAATTAAATAATCTTTCCGATGATACCAAGCTTGCATTGATTATTACTACGAAACGGGAAATATAACCAATCAAACTCAGATTTCCAAACTTTTTTTGAGGAGTTTAGTAGGAGAAAGTAGGATTTTTTGGGGAAAAAAGTAGGATAAGTAGGAGGAGAGTATAAAAAGTAGGAAAAAGTAGGAAAAGCAGGAGCGCTTGAAAGCCTGATAAGTCATGTCTGAAGTAATACATCAGTCTATGGGGGTGGTGGCATGGTACATCCTGGTATTCATGGATTTGCATTATTTTAAAGCACTAAATGATTGTTTTCCAATATAATTTTTAGGGCTTCATTTTTTTTTACTTTATCCGAGCCTTTATTTTTAATATTCCTGAAGATATCTCTGACAATTATGAATTTAAATAATTCATCGCTATTACCTGATCACCCTGCTGAAAATCATTATTTCGGAGTGTCAAAACATACATGATTATCTGTTATGACCGGTCAACACCACTCACATTGTTAAAATTACACTCTTGAAAAGTTACCGAAATGTCATTCTTGCAATTATTAGTATGTCATTTATTAAACTTAGCCAAAAGCACTTCGAATTAGACGAAACGGTCTACAAATGTGGGTAAACTAATTTGTTGGTTAACGACAATTTGCAGAACTTTCTTTCAGTCAATAATAAGCGCCCGTGTTATTAAATATTTAACACCTCTGTTTATCTTGTGAAAATAAGGTATTTATAAATATATATGAGAAAAAATATGAAATCCGCAGTGCAGTTGTAATATATATATAAATACAAGGAAGATGATACATTACTGGCAAACGCCAGTTTATTACTTAGTACATGTACATGTACAATATAATTCATTACACATGTGAATAACAAACCAGTTAACATGTCAATTCATGATTACTGTGTATGATAACATCCAGATACTAAATACGTACCGTGGCGTCTTTTTAAATCATTATCTTGCTCGATACACATTTTCAGGCAAAACCAAGTGTGGCTGCCAGTATGCGTGTGTGTTTGTATGTGTATGTATGTGTGTATATAAGTCTGTATGTATGTGGGTGTATGTGTGTTTCTATGTGTCTGTGCGTTTGTCTGGCAACCAATCTGGATGTGTGTGTGTGTCTGGCGGGTCGTATGTGTATTTGTTTGTATGTGTGTGTGTGTGTGTGTGTGCGTTTGCCTCCCAGTCAGATTCTGTATGTGAGTTTTTTGTGTGTTTGTGTGTGTGTATGTGTGTATGTGTGTATGTGTGTGTGTGCGTGTGTTTGTGTGTGTGTGTGTGTGTGAGTGTGTGTGTGTCGGTGGTGTGTCGTGCGTGCGGAAAACGTACAATACGTAATTTAGTATGACAACAAAGTGGCAAAGGTTATATGACATTTACGACATAAATACAGAAAGACACTTGTGCCATTTTATCTAACATAGTTCAACACAATGCAAAAGACGATGAATTAGCGCAATTGGATAATCTGACCGAATTAACATTTTACTGAGAGCTAATGTTTTTGAAGTTAGTTATTTAATCTGTTAGATCGAACTGTTGGGAGAGTTCATTTTGTTTACCAAGCCACTCAGCACGAGAACATTTTTTTTTTTACTTATCAACCATTTTTAATCAAGAACAATTACAACAGATACCGGCAAGTAAGCTCTATTCAATATTCTAACCCATAGAATAGGGCTCAGGAAGAAAAGGTAATAAGATATAGATTAATAACATCAAAGTTAAAAAAGGTTTGTTTCTAACGCTAGGAAACAGTTAAAAACCAACGCACGAGTTATTACATTTCCTCAAAGAATTGCATTAAATGTTTTCAAAATCGTTTGAATATATATCTTTATTTAAAAGAACGAACAGGGCGGATCCAAGGATTTGAATATAGGGCGCAACGACGAGGAGAAGCACGAGCGGGGACGTGAGTGGAAAAGACTTAAAGAAATGATGTTGAAAAGCAATTTAGAACACTAGAGAAAAAAGTAACTATAGACCGGATGGCTTTCAACTGCGAAAATATAAAAAAAAAATACAACTTTATGAAGTGACAAGTTAAATAGCACACATAACAAGGCACAATCTTTGTTTTTTTGGTACACTTAACATTCAGAAATTAAAAGGCCGAGCTGAATTTAACTGAGTCGCGCATAAACAGTATAAACACATTCATTACCAAACTACTTAAATGCGAAATCCCGTCCAAGGAGGAGGTGAATCACAAATCAGTCGCCGAAAAACGCATCACACATACAAAAAAAGTTCAAGACACATACACCACAACACATAACGCAGCAACACGTAGCCAGTAGTAGGGAAAACCCCATAGTATGACAAAACCAATTCGAATTCCATAATAAGTGTACGTTGAAATAATCATCATAATATACTAAAGATAAAGAATACATTATTAATTATTAACTTAATATCACCATTAATTATACATTATTCATGACAGGCATTCTATCACAAGTCATATCTTTCTAGCGCGAGAACGAAGCGAGCGAGCGCTTCCAGAAACACAGATTTAATGTCTGAAAAGTTCACAACTTTCTATGAAAGAGATATACAAAATTGAAAATTGGTCCAAATTTACATAACTTAAAGACCGAAAAGCCGTAAGGAAATATCTTCAAACTCAGAGAATCAGCGTATACATGCACGGACGTACCGATATGCCAGACTAATAAGCAGAGAGATTTGCTCTAAGTGTCTTAACCTGTATCAATAACACAATGGAAGCTAAAGCGTGAAATTACAATAAGGATCCAATTTCGTCACGCATTAATGACTGTATAAATAACAGCACTCATACACTCTGGTGCATTGACACATCGAAATTCCTTAATTGGAGAATAACTTACGGCATGTCGTACTATGAATTACTGATCGACTTACACAATGAAAATGTATAGCGAACAGAGCAACAGAAATTATGCATCATAACTTGCAACTACAATAACTAAATAACCAAGTGAACCAGACAAAAAATGAAAACCCACTTTACATCAAAGGCATATAAAAATACATTACTTAAAGATTGGTTATTTGATTTGCACGTCAAAAACATCTATATGAATCAAATCAGCCTGAATCATATCCAAGAAAAATAAGAATAAACACCTCTCATAGAGAATTGGGTAAAAAATATGAGTTTGGTTAAAATCTGGACGTAACCTGTGCGCGACCATTGATCCCGTGCGCGAGTTTATTTCAAAGAGCGCCAGTACGAAAGAAATACCTCAACTACCACTAGCAAATATCCTTGGGCACAACAAACTTTAGGAAAAATTCCTGACAAAGTTAAATACATTTACAGACACTTCTAAAATCATCAATGTTGTTGAATAACATCTAATTGTAAAGTAATTGCTAATTGTAACGCAACTCAGACTGTAAAGTTTCTAAGTTCCTGAGCTGAAATGATCAACTCCATTCAAAAATACAAGAGTAAACCAAAAAACAAGAACTAACAAAAAAACCGACTGTTACAGTTCATGAAAAGAAGATCACCAATAAAAGTGAAAAGAAGAAATATCAGTGAAAACGCTCCTACATGGCCATGAAGACCTTAAGGACTGAAAATTAACTTGTCAATCCTAGCCTATGACACGATGCCCTATTGATGCATTTACTTCGATTTTCAGTTCCTAAAAAATCTAACATAATACCTCCCGACAGAATTAACAACAAAGAATACTGCTAGTATCGAAAATCAGTGTAATCGCGTAAACAACTCTACGTTTAGCGGAAATGCAACCCGCACCTGCAGGGATGCATGATCGAAGCCCTGTAAAGAGTAAACTCATCCTTATTCCATTTGCTCAGAGCAATTAAAAATCCCGACGTCAAACGTGCACGGCCGTTCAAAAGGTCCGAATCACCGACCAAAGGTCGCGCAGGATAGCATGACCAATCAAGGCCCGCTCGTCTGCTACGGTCACAGAACTCCGATCCATTTTGAGCAAATTGAAACCAAGAAAGAACAACATTCTGGTAACATCGTTATTAGTTTCTTCATGACGTATGGATCTCAGACTTTCAACATACCATTTGTAAGTTCTAAACTACCGTTTGGTATTGATAATGAAGGAAAGTAATGGACTTGCAAATCCCTAACCCAATCTTTAATACACACATTTGAAAAATTAAAGGGGACGCGCGCCCCTTTCGCCCCTGCCTGGATCCGCCACTGCTGAAACCACGTAGACACTAAAATGAAATTCGAAACAAACGAATCTGGATATAATCTTGAGATGCTGGTTGTAAATCACATTTGGATTGCTACATCTCTTTTAGGAAACAGAGTAACATTCCCTGCACGAGGATTCCTGACAATGTGCCGTATTTACGTGAGAAAAATCTGTAAGTGTTCAGTAGTATCAGATAAGGGGCAGTCACAGGGTAGATTCTCAGGGAGGGCGATAATGTCAAAAAAAGACTTTATACAGGGAAAAAAATACATAACATTCATTATGTAAACTTCATTTTGTAATTTTTTACTTAATTTATGTAAAAATTTCGCAAATTTATACTATCTATTATTTTACAAAGCATGTGTTGAAAAATACATGTTTTATGTGATTTATGTGTCATTCAAAATGTACAATTTTTTTGCAAAAATCACCGAACACTATTGTGTAAAATGTATATTGCAAAAACGAATTGCTCATATTTAAAAAAAATATAAAAATGTGCGAAAAGAGATGCGTTTTTACTTAATATTTCATTACGCAAACTTCAGTTTCTAGCCTTTTTTTTTCTTTACTAAAAATGTGGTAAAGTAGCTTATATTCTTATGTCTTATTTCCCAAGATACTGGTAAAATATATGTTTCGTGTGAAGTGTCATGCATGTGTACATTTCTTTGCAAAAGTCACATTTATTACCCAAAAATGGCTTATGTGAAATTCTTAATGTCAAAAAAGACTTTATACAGAGAAAAAAATTACATTACATTTCATTATGTAAACTTCATTTTGTAATTTTTTACTTAATTTATGTAAAAATTTCGCAAATTTATACTATCTATTATTTTACAAAGCATGTGTTGAAAAATACATGTTTTATGTGATGTGTCATTCAAAATGTACAATTTTGTGTAAAAATCACCCAACACTATTTATGTAAAAGGTATTTGCAAAAGCGAAGTGCCTCATATATAAAAGTTTACAAATTTACTTATTTAAACTTCATTTTGTAATTTTTTACTTAATTTATTTGAAAATTTCGCAAATTAATATCATTACTGTATGTTATTTTACAAAACATGTGTTGAAAAATACATGTTTTATGTAACGTGCCATTCAAAATGTACAATTTTGTGTAAAAATCACCGAACACTATTGTGTAAAATGTATATTGCAAAAACGAATTGCTCATATTTAAAAAAAAAATAATAATGTACGAAAACAGATGCGTTTTTACTTAATATTTCATCATGCAAACTTCAGTTTGTAGCCTTTTTTTTCTTTACTAAAAATGTGGTAAAGTAGCTTATATTCTTATGTCTTATTTTCCAAGATACTGGTAAAATATATGTTTCATGTGAAGTGTCATGCATGTGTAAATTTCTTTGTAAAAGTCACATTTATTACCCAAAAATGGCTTATGTGAAATTTTTAATGTCAAAAAAGGCTTTATACAGAGAAAAAAAATTACATAACATTTCATTATGTAAACTTCTTTTTGTACTGTTTTACTTAATTTATGCAAAAATTTCGCAAATTTATACTATTATTTTACAAAGCATGTGTTGAAATATACATGTTTTATGTGATGTGTCATTCAAAATGTACAATTTTGTGTAAAAATCACCCAGCACTATTTATGTAAAAGGTATTTTGCAAAAGCGAAGTGCCTCATATGTAAAAGTTTACATATTTCCTTATTTAAACTTCATTTTGTAATTTTTTACTTAATTAATTTGAAAATTTCGCAAATTTATATTATTATTGTATGTTATTTTACAAAACATGTGTTGAAAAATACATGTTTAATCTAACGTCCCATTCAAAATGTAATATTTTGTGCAAAAATCACCGAACACTATTGTGTAAAATGTATATTGCAAAAACTAATTGCTCATATTTAAAAGAAAATAAATAAAAATGTGCGAAAAGAGATGCGTTTTTATTGAATATTTCATTATGCAAACTTCAGTTTCTAGCCTTTTTTTCTTTACTAAAAATGTGGCAAAGTAGCTTATATTCTTATGTCTTATTTCCCAAGATACTGGTAAAATATATGTTTCATGTGAAGTGTTATGCATGTGTAAATTTCTTTGCAAAAGTCACATTTATTACCAAAAATGGCTTATGTGAAATTCTTAATAACCTGTACTTTACATGTTTGAACAATGTAATCAGTCGTCATTGTTAAGAGCATTGTTATGAAGCGACCTTTCCAATAACATATTTTTGTAAAAGATTTTGTAATAATATTCATTTCGTTTATTGTCATTAGCCTAAGCAGGGGCGCAAATCCTGGGGGGACGGGGGGACATGTACCCCCCCCCCCCACGAATTTGCATGTGCATGCCAAAAAAACTGTGATTTGGCAGGAAATGTGGCAGGTTAAAAAAATTTTGGCTGGCAAAAAATGGTTTGGTCGGCGGCCTACCCCCCCCCCCCCGCTTGTCAGAAATTGTTTGGCTGGCAATTTGGCAGGTTAAAAAAAATTTGGCTGGCAAAATATGGTTTGGTCAGGTTCCTGCGTGTGATGTCCCCCCTACATTTGAAAATGGATTTGCGCCCATGAGCCTAAGTAACTTGTTTCGCAAACTGTTTTGTAGAAAATTAATTTTATTTTGTATGAAATAGCCTTTAAGGCCTCGTCACACTATGACGAATTGGCATTGCGTACCACGAACGAATTGAAAAATTCTAAATACGCACAGCATTCCAAGCGAATGAATTCCGTGTTGGTGAATTCAACCGAATCGGACGTACTGACAGCGAATCAAAACGAATTAAAAACGTCTCCATCACCATTTCATAACTTATCATTAACTTA
>JZLH01S0620877.1:124142-141980 GCA_001188425.1 Eucidaris tribuloides | reverse complement strand
TGTTTGATGGTCTGTTCATGGCGTAATTACAACTCAGTAATTTTTGCAGTGTGTTGAACAAAGATGAGACCATCAAACGATATCCATAGGAATCATGTAGCAAATACGTTAGTGAGTGCAGAGATGATAACTAGGTTTCGTTGATAAATTACAAAGTCATGCAATGCAATTGCGATACTGAAGTTCTGCTGAAGGAAAAAGGGCATTCTTCTCCTTACGAGGTGATTTTCTTGTATGAGAGAAGAAAGCGCGACCGTAGGAAAATTTACTCACGAAAAAACACCTTTTTTTATCGCTTTGAAGAGTATATAAATTAGGGCCATTGGAATCACACAAAAATTTGGAGAGGGCCGATTTTTTGCAACCGGCAGACGGCTCTAAAGATGAGAGGCCAAATGCCTATACTAGGTACATAATGTGCCTCTTCTTTTGACAAAGTATTTTCTTTCTCTCATTATTTTTGCCCCATCAGACAGTTTCAGTTAGGCAAAAATGCATTAGAATAAAAATACAAAATAAAGAAAAATCAACTCCAGGACGATACTGTGGTATATTAAAGGTTCATTGCCACTCATAGGCCACAAGGCTCAAGGCCCATCCAACTTAGAAAAAAGGGCATTATTGCCTTTCAATCAAATGGGGGGGGATGGGGGAAACAGTAGCATGGCATTAATTTTTGCTACAATGAGGGCCATTAGAGGAGATGCTTAAATGCCCTTTTTAGGTCACAAAATGCTTGTTGAATATACATTTACCTATTATGTCTATTGTAGGCCTATACGTGCCGTTTAGGGGCAAAAAAATATATAAAATGAATATAAAGAAGGACAAATGATCGACGAAATGAGTAGCATAAAAGGGAAGCCGTCATTTCAACAAAGGCACATTTCGTTTTGAAAAAAAGGGCATTTTTTTGCTCGTCCAAATTGAGTTAGTGATTGTTTGCCCCCCCCCCCCGTTCCGCCGCCCCTGTGTATAAATTAATATATTTCTTTAATCCTGTAAACTTAGTCGCAGTAATTTGCGCATACATTGAAGAAGTGACCAAGTTAAAAAAAAAAGGTTGACCCCTCCCATGACCCCTACTCATGTGAAGGGTCAAATTTACCAAATTTTCACGGTCAAAAAATTTCCCAGCATGTAATTAGGACTTCAAAACAATCACTAACTCAATTTCGTCAAAATGTGACTCGATCAGTAGGCCTTATTCTACATTCTTCGAGTTTAGACTTTAGAGTTACATTATTCTCCCGGGGGGGGGGGGGGGCACTGTCATTACAAGGTGTACACCATGCGCGTGTATGGACTTTCAAAATGGACCCTAAACAAGTAATTGTCTGTTAATCTCAGAATACCCTAAACAATTAAGTATTCAAGTTTGAAAAGATACCCTAAATAAGCAGCCTGAAAAGTTTCCTGATTTTGGCGATTTTGATACCCTTTTCGATGAACGCGCGTACGTACATCGCCCGACCGTGAAAAATAGCCCTTTTTACTCGTTTTTTCACCCGAGCATGGCAAATAGTAATGACTGTGCCCCCTCCCCCCCCCCCGCCCCCCCCCCCCCCCGTCCTCACACTGATGAGATCGGCAATCCATGTGTGTACACGTACATTGCGCAATTAAACTAAAGCCTAAACTCGCGAGAAATTGCACGTGCGTGTGTGATGTGAATACAGTACACGAAACAAGCTCAACGCAGAAGTGATTTACAGCGACCGAAGCATCACCACCAGTGATGGCAGGAGAAGACACAGGGATAGTATTGAATTTAGTAACACATGTAGAAAATATATCGAAGGTGAGAACTGTTCGATTTACTAAAATGTACTAGTGTAACTACCCTCCCCTATAGCAGCAGGCCTTTCCGGCACTAACGTCAGCACTCGTATAAAAAAGGGCTGACCTCAGTCCCGTGCATTGAAGTTCATGTATGTATGTGTGTTGTGCAGTGTGTGCAGTGTGGAATAGCGATTGGCAATGCAGTTTCGTATCGTATCTAAACTGGTATTTCAATAGAATTAATTGCCACAGAATTTAACAAATTCTTTGGCATGTATTGAATCATTCACGTAAATGTGAAGTAGATTGAATAATTAAGGAGCATCGATTTCGGGGACAAAGTACATCATCGCAACAGCCAACATGCAATTACAAAGGCAGCGTGCAACGCAATGATGAAACAGCACAGGCACAGCTACATGTACCACTGTCGCGTCTGTGGGGTGCGATTGCCATGCGTACTGTGAAAGTGCGACTCGAGACATTTCGCCCCCAAATACTCACACTCACAGAGCAAGAAAATAGAATCATTATCAAACATGGACCTAGCCTCAAGACGCTGTCGCGAACGCGACAGCGTCTCAACTGTACCCATTTGTTCTCGTGGGTTGCGACACCAGTCTGAGGTGCGACTGTGTGCGGCGCTTCTTGTTACAACGATGTGAAAATATAAATTTTCCACCCACAGACACTTCAATATCTATATAGTTGCAGAGCATTGCTAAAACTTAGAAAAAAAAGGTAGAACTCACCCAAATCCGAGATTTTCTTGAGACTTCCTTCGTCACAGAATTGCACGGCGAAGTTGTTTGCGTGTTATGTCTATGTGGGAGTCGCTCGCAGCGATGACCCGGAATTAATGTAATCGGAAAGTTCAAGTCAAAAGTCGTGATCCCATTTCAATCCGATCGAGCAACTATGAGCGCGCGTCCGTTCATGGCGTGCAGTTCACGAGACCAAATGGGTACAGGTGCCGCGGCGGAGATGCTTGTATTTAACATGGACCATAATAAACCTGGCCATGTTAAGTTTAAAATAAAAAAACAAACAAAATGGTATTACTCACCTGAATCTGGCAGTTTTGATGGGTTCTTAAAACACACGCTTGTTTTGCTCTAAAATAGCTATGCAGTCACTCGCTGCGATACCCCACAGGTCCAACTTCAACAAAGCAAAGATAATCTATCAACAGATGGATCTCTTGAACAGCATGCACGCAGAAACGATTGCCAGACGTGGTGGACGTGGCAATCGTCTCTACGCACATGCTTTTCGAGAGATCGGTCCCTTGATCAAATTGAAGCCAGTTATCCACTGCAGTAATCACATGCCCATTCCACCGATCAGTACAATGGTAGGCAGTAGGTGCGCACGCTCGGGAGATTTTCTACCAAATGCGAGAGCACTCTCCCATTTTGGAGAATATTTTTGCCAATTTGTGTTTATGTTGAAAGTGCTCTCCCATTTGGGAGAATTCAGTGTGAGAAACAGGCAAATTTAACTTGATCACTTCCACAAAATTATCACATTGAAAAGTACTGAGGAATGGAACAATGAATAGTTAATGTAACTAATTAGTCTAGTCTAGATTAATTCAGATTTCCTTTGTACTTTAACTTAATTGAGCTACTGCCTGGTTGGACAACAATATCAAATTTTCATGTAAAATAATAATTTCAGTTTGGAATTGTGAGATAAATTACAAATGGCACAGGAACTGAGTTTTATGTTTTGTACACAAATCTTATATCTGAATCTCTTTTTAAAGGTTTTGGCTAACATTTACCACAGTTAAAAAAATCTGAGCCACATGATTCCCCATGCTACCAGTGTCTTTGATGAGGTCTAAAAATGAAGCCCTGAAAAAAATTGTATTTCAAAATGATTATTTAGTGCTTTAAATTTAAGTGAAAATCGTAAGTTGACCAGATTCATTTGCCCATTTTCTCCCACAGACTTACTGTGTGTGCACCTAGGCTATTAAAACTCGCCCCCAGTTTTAATTGTTTATTCATGCATTGCTTGCCATTGGAAGTGTAACTTTCCAAACTTTTGTATTCTAGGGTGTTTATTTGTCCATTTGAACACTACTATATAGCTCAGATATCAAAGTTTGACAATTTTTTTAAATTGAAGCTCCACAATGTTAGCCTATCACTTAAAGTAATAATAAATTCCTGGATAATGTGGCAATTTTTTACACTAACAATTAAGTCACAGTTTCATGATTACAATGGTATCAACACTTGTGACAAAAACCTTCATTATCATGTAATTAAAGGGACTGTATCGTGGCCATCGACCGGCCTGATGAGAACAAAACTCACGGCCGTCACCCTGTTCGCTAGCTCCGTTTCGAGTTACATACTGTAACGCGTATATGTGTTTATTTCGTGTGCAGTAGCTCAGCGATCCGCGATGGACGCACACGCTAATAGAAAGAGCCCGAATAATCAATTCGCACGTTTGGTAAATTAGGTAGGACCTCCACTAATTCGCTGCTTTCTCCATTGGTCGTACTGAATACAAACGGTCTGCAGTGTGCTGCTGGCGTGCATGCGAACTGGTTTTTGCGAACATCAACAGCCAACATTCGGTCCCTTTAATTAAAAAACTTATGTTCAAGATATCGCTGTGGCATAATCATTGACCACCCATACCAGTTAATATTATGCAGAGCACTAAGAAAAGACTAAATCATCAATTATCTCAAGCGTAAGATGCGTGAAATTTTGCAGTAGACAGACGGTGAATTGGGTAATTTGAGGTGCTCAGGAATCCAATGATCATATTCTTATCACCGGCAAATGTACCCTTAAGCCGGTACTAGGCTTTGTAGAAAAGTGTTCTCCCATTTGGGAGAGAATCTCCTGTGTGGACCCCAAATTTGATCTCCCATTTGGGAGAAAATCTCCCAAGTTGAGCCTGCGCCCCTACTGGTAGGGCACACGGGCACGTGCTCCTGTCAACCAAGCAAAGTTGCACGACGGTGTCTACTGTCTACCCAAATTTGCCAGATGGGGAATGTGTCAGTAAGTCACCTTTGCAGCAAAGGAAGACATTTCAAAGGATGTGTTGTGCAATGTAATGAATGTAATATTTTTAAATTTTTCACAACATGGAATCGATGTCTTGGAACAAACAGAGGTCCAGATAAACACTACTGCAAGTGATCATAAAGGCACTAGTTAGTTTTCACCATATACATGTACCTGTGTTTTGGGGTTCTGAATTATTGTATTGTATTGTATTGTATTGTATTGTATTGTATTGTATTTACTTTCCATATAAAAAGCATACATGAATGAACAACAATTATAAAAAGATAACAGATAAAACCATTCGGATGGATAGCCCTACTCGGCGGTGCCTATGACACTGCTGTTTTACAGAGGGGTCCAAAATGATAAGTACATATAAATATCAACTAAAAAGGACATAAACAACAACAACTAACTGGAAATTAACTGACTAAGGCAAACAACATAATAACAAACAAAAACATAAAATAAAATAACTAAATCCCTGAAAAATATGACACACGTAAAATCATTAAAGTGATAGGCTAACATTGTGGAGCTTCAAATTAAAAAATGTCAAATTTGTTATCTGAACTACATAGTAGTGTTCATATGGACAAATAAACACCCTAGAATAAAAAAAGTTTGGAAAGTTACACTGCCAATGGCAAGTTATGCATGAATAAAAAACTCGGGGCGAGTTTAAATAGCCTAGGTGTACACACAGTACATGTACGTCTATGGGAGAAAATGGGCAGGTGAATCCGATCAACTTACGATTTTCACTTTTTTAAAGCACTAAATAATCATTTTGAAGTATGATTTTTTTCAGGGTGTCATTTTTAGACCTTATCAAAGACAATGGTAGCATGGGGAATCATGTAGCTCAGATTTTTTTAACTGTGGTAAATGTTAGCCAATACCTTTAAGAGAAGTTGGGAAGGTATTTGTTTAACTCATTAGTGAATGAGGTCAGACATTGGATAGATTTTATTGAAGTAGGCCAAAAATTATATTGCACGGATTCCCGATATTGGAATGTTCTCCTACGAAATTCAGTACGAGGCCTTGGAAGTACAAAATTACCAGTTGATCGCAGAGAGTATAAATGAGTTGCATGATTAAACAAATTATTTATAAAATGGCGAAGATAAATTGTGTCTAGCTTTATAGACCAGTATATTTGTATGTTCAACACGTCGAGATGATGTTTTCCAGTTAAGATTGCAATGAATGTGAAAATTGGATACGTAATTGTAAGGATTTAATTTCAAAATAATTCTACCGGCTCTATTTTGAAGAGATTGTAATTGCTTGATATATTTCTTATCACTATAATAAAAAATTACATCGGCGTAGTCAAAATGAGGCAAGATAATAGCATTATAAATCAACTGCAGGTTCGATTCATTAACGGGCAAGTCCAAGGTAACGTAACCTCAGATGTCAAAATTTCATCGATCTAATAAAGAAATATTTAATACCATTGTGAAGCTCAAGAGTTAAAGTTTTTAATTCTGTAGAATTCAATGTCATATTATGCAAATTTATGCAAATTCCAAGGGGTTAATTTGCATAAATATAAAACTCAGCGTTACGTATGGGACAATTGAAAAAAATCCTATTAAATCATGGAGAGACATCTAATATTTAATTTATATATGGACATGAACCCTTTATCATCTTGTTTAATTGTGCATAGAAAGTTGGGCATTAATCAATAATTATGCAAATTAGGTGCCGTCCAAGCATGAGATGTCCCATACGTAACAAATTTAGGATGATTTTTTAAGTTTTTTCGTAGAATTGAAGACTTATTGCAATGAAACTTTGGAATGTTCGAATTTATTCATTTTGAAAGTAAAATGCCCTATTAAGCTTTGAAAATTTAATTAGACCTTTATTGTATAAGACAATGAAAAAATGTTACGTATGGGACATTGTGTTACGTATGGGACATTTTAACACAAAGTGAATGGAGAAACCAAAAACTTCATAAACTGACTCTATCTCAAATTTTATTAGATTCAGTGGTTTGTTTTGATATGGGTCATGAAGAAACAATAGGGATCATCAATTCTACCCTAAATTTTGCTCTTCAACACCGCCCTCTACGAGAATCAGCAACCATACACGAAATGCTACATGGGGACTACAGTTTGGGACTACTGAATAAGTGTTTTGTAAATTTTTGTCCCCTCTTTGCACAAATTTAAGGAAAATTGAATTTTTGTGATATTTATAGATGATGTTTATCTAGGTACATGTACTACCATCTCATCCATATTAGAAACCTCAAAAACAACTTTGGATCAAAACAGAGAGGTTTGAACGACAACTTTTCCCTGAAAGTATACCATCCATAGCTGTGAAACGGGCTATACGACCCCATATCGGTGAAGATACTCAATTTTCTTACCTGATAACCTTAGAGTATACCTGGACAAGTGGTTGTTAGTGTAAGTTTTTCATTTAATTCCATAAATCATACAAATTTGCCCAAAGAACCTTAGATATTGATATCTCCACATTAAATCAATGGGGGACAAAATGTCCCATACGTACATGTAACGTGTCTTTTCCGACGTTGAGTAGTGCCTATATGAAAAGTACTTTTATTTATGAAATGAAACTTTGCCCAAATAATCTTGAATATTGCACCTTTTACCACACTTGATTTCAAGTTGCTGACTGAAATACTTTCAGAGAGTTTTGAACTCTAAGTTTTTTTGTGGTAAAAAACATCATTTTTTGTGGTCCCATACGTAATGCGACACATTTTCTTATGTAAAATATTATTGCCAAGGTCAAATGTCACCATCCTTCATATGATTATTCTTCCCCTAGATACCATGCATATAAATGATAAACTAAAAGAATTCAAACAACTTAACATTATATTTTAGATGGTTAAAATCTCTGAATGTCCCATACGTAACGCGCGCGTTATCTTGGACTTGCCCACACACAGGGGTGAAGACAAGCTAAATATTTTATCAGTTTACTATTTTTTTAACATAAATTTTCAATATGAATATTCCACTTCATCATACTGTCAATTGTGAACCCTAAGTATTTTACGGAGTCGCATTGTTTGATTGGGAAACCTGTAATACGCACATTTAGAGAATTGTGTTTCGATAACATATGTCGAGAACCCAAAAGTAAGCATACAGTTTTCTCAAAATTCAGACTTAATTTGTTATTACACTTCCATTTGTACATGTATATTAGGCATAAATCGGAGTTAAGCTTGTTTTCAATATTACTAAAATCGGAATCAGAGAAATGCACAACCGTATCATCAGCATAGAGTTGAACAGAACAGTGACTTGTTTGAGAAACGAGGTCATTGATAAAAATAATAAACAATAAAGGTCCCAAAATTGACCCTTGTAGGACACCAAAAGAAATATGTAGTGGATTGGATAAAGTAGAATTTACCAACGTACGTATATAACGATCATTCATGTAATCTTTGAACCAAGGTAAATACTCTTCAGAGACACCTATTTTGCATAACTTAGTGGCAAGCATATCTGGATCAACGGTGTCAAACGCCTTTTTGAAATCAATGAAAACGGCTCCCGTATACTGCCCACTGTCTGTGGCGTTCATCCATTCGTTAGTAACCTTAACCAGTGCTGTAATTGTTGAATGCTTTGCTCTGAAACCAAATTGTTCCGGTGACAAAAGATTATTCCTATCTAAATACGACATAAGCTGTCTTTGAACACAACATTCAAGTAATTTAGACACTGAGGGTAAAATCGAGATCGGTCTAAACTTGCTCGGCAGAAGTTTATTACCGGTTTTATGTATCAGAATTATTTTAGAACATTTCCACTGTTTTGGAACTTTGTTTTCCGTCAGGGATCTATTTATTATATGTGTTAAATATGGCGAAATAACCAGTGCAGCCAGTTTCAAGATTCTAGTAGAGATCCCGTCAAGTCCAACTGAGGTTTTATCTTTTAGTGTCATAATATCTTTATACACTTCAGCCTCAGTTACAGAGCTGAAAACAAAAGTTGATTCAACACGAGATTTGTTCTTATCTAGGACGTAATCAAGGTCATCCTGTGTCTGAATTTCAGAAGCTAATTTAGATCCCACAGAGGCAGAATATTCATTGAATTCGTTTACTTGTGACTGAAAAGAGTGATGTCATTATTTGAAGAATGTTTTGAACCAGAACTCGGTAATACTGTTTTCAGTACTTTCCATATATCATTTGACTGATTGTTAACACCGGAAAGTTTAATAGTGTAATAATCTCGTTTTGCTTTTCTAATTTCGATCGTAACCTGATTTCTTAATTTCCTGTACAAGTACA
Organism: Eucidaris tribuloides; assembly: GCA_001188425.1. Classification (NCBI taxonomy): domain Eukaryota; kingdom Metazoa; phylum Echinodermata; class Echinoidea; order Cidaroida; family Cidaridae; genus Eucidaris; species Eucidaris tribuloides. The sequence goes on along the minus strand of JZLH01S0620877.1, from coordinate 132,842 downwards.
CATCATCACTATTTTTATTTTTCCAGACTTTTTTCTTCATCTTACCTCTCTTTTTAATCAATTTTTATTATTTCGGATGTCATCCATGGAGACTGTTTTTTTCTTACTCGTCTAGTTTTTACAGGCATATACATATCCACCACTTCAATTTAATACTGTATACGCCATATATTTCGCGTCCATATATTTTCGCGATTTTGCTCCAAGACGGGGTATTCGCGAGAGCATATTTTCGCGATTTTATTGTATTTGCATTTGCATTCACTTTGTACTTAAATGTCAGGAAGTGAAAATATTCGCATTCAGTAATTCGCGAAATTCGCGAAAATAAAACCACCGCGAAATATTCAGCGTATACAGTAATCATGGCAGATACGTACGGCTTCATCAACGTCACGTGCATCAATGACACTTTGCCAGGGCTGGTTTTTAAGGCACTCACAAAATGACTGAATATCAATTCCTTTCAGTCTTCTGTATGAAATCTGATTATTGCAAAAAAATATTATTTACGTATGAACACTGTTTACTTTTCTTGCCCATTGCCTTGTTCATTGTCACTGACAAATCACATACTAGTTTGGACCCATAATTTTATCAAACCCATGTTAGTCCTGTGTAGAATGCTAGGAACAATTGCAGAAATGTTTATTGAAGGAACATGTGAGTGCTAGGAAATGAAAAGCATTCATTTGGCTTAAAGCTCATTGACATGATTAGGAGAAATAAAAAATGCCTTTAAAACAAAACTGGTTGAAAGATAAACCAAATGTACACCACCTGGAGTGGATCTCCTGGCTGGAAGGATTTGTCTTGAGTTTGTTTACTTACGGAGAGTCAAGCATGAACAGGCCAGCAGTTTAATTTTATCGGGGCACGTTAGATTTGATCCCCATAGAAGGCTAGACTCTAAATTTGTCATACAAGGCAATGCTGATGGACATTATTTAAAATAAGTCAACTTTTGACTACGAAATTTTCACAGTACAATACCTGCATAGGTTACTTGATTCTAGAATAGCTTTTACCCCAAGTTGAGGACTACCCCCAATCATACCTTTAATTGTGGTTTGCTTTGCTCCCATGCATATATGGCTGATGACCTTTTTCCCGATTGTCCCATTTGGGTATTAACTCTTAACGTACCAAAGGATTTAAACCATTTATAGACTTTATGTGTATTATTTGGTGCAGATCTGTGACTTTGGCATGTTAACCCGTTGGCGACGGGAACCGGATCTGCCCTGTACTAACTCTATGGGCTTTTCAGAATCTCGGAGGCAACGGGTTAAGAGTTAAATAAAGTTCTAACCAGAAGGCTGGTTCCAATAAGTTTGACTTCACAATGCCTAAAGGACACACCACAGCAAAAAGGAGTAAAACACAGAATGGCAAATTGAAGTTGCGAAACTCAACAAGAAACCAGTTTGTCCTGCGAGATCCCACTGCGGCCTTTACTGGAATTGACTGTAAACTTTGTGACATAACATGTTACATTCAGTAAATATCTAAACTTGGAGAATAATGGACCCAACAAGATAACAGTTTTAGATAATGTTCAAACTCATTATGGTGAAAGAGTCACATTTTCATGCAACATGTTTGTCTGATTCTTATTCATTTGATGTCTGTTTTATGGAAATAAAGTAGTCACAAAATCACAGGTGTTTACCACTGATTGTTGCTTTGATCAATGCCAGCGTTGCATATGCATTGTGTGTACACCATACGCGTACGCAGGGGGGGTGTTTGGGGTGTTCAAACACCCCCTTTTGCCGAAGGGGGGTGTTAAACACCCCTAAGCACCCCCCTTTTTACCCGAAATCACCCCCCTTTTTTTCAACGATATCAACCCCCCTTTTTCGTTAAAGAGTGGGTTGTCTGAAAATTAGAATAATCGATTTTTGTAGTAAGATTTTTGAAGAAAAAATTTTTTCGTAACACGGTTGATTGATTTGTTCGGCTTGTACTTGCGTGACTGGAGAAAAAAATTGGAACCTTGGATTTGTGTGAAAATAAAATTTGTCGTGACAATGACCCCTCCCCCCCCCCCGCCCATTATTCCGTGTATTGGTGGACTGGCGTGACCGGGAAAAAATTTGAACCTTGGATTTGGGGAAAAAAAATTTTCTGTCAGTAACGCCCCCCTCCCCCCCACTACTTGGTGTTTTTCCGGCGACGTTGCGGTGACGGGAAAAGTTTTGGATCCTTGGGATTTGGGTAAAAAAAAAATTCGTTCATAACCCCCTCCCATCCCCTGCTGGGTGGCTCCCTCCCCCCATATTCGTGTTTTTTCGGCTGACGTTGCGTGAGACCCGGAAAATATAGTGAACCTAGTTTTGGCCGGGCGGAAAACACCCCTTGGGAAAATCCTGCCGTACGCTATGGTGTTACCATGTCAATTGGACTCCTCGCCATAAGTTAAAGTGTACCAATACCCCTTATACCCTGGGTATAATGTTTGTTGTAGAATACACTTAAGACACGCCTTCTGCGAAATATTAGAATTTTATTTCCCTCTGATTTCAATTTATTAGGGTTTAAATGTAAATTATACAAAAGCAATTTAAACACTTGAAACAGACTAGTTGATCACACAATTCTATCAATCCATCGATCGCACTATCGATATCATATTTTTATCTTTTTGTTCATCTGCGTGTGCGATGCATACGATCAGCTGCTACAACAGTACAGTGCATCCAGCAGTACATACTGCAATGCAGCCTCGGTGCGGCCTGCATGGCAGGCCGCACCGCCGCTGGAACGAAAGCCAGTCAGCCACGCACGGTGAAGACGTCTCGAGGAAAAACACTTCATTCTTTTATCATGACAAATTCAACAACAAAACAGACAGTACCAAGTTACCAACATGACAACAAAATTTATAATCCTGAGCATAAGAATCCCCACAATATCTTCCCAAACTTTGTTTGTATAATTGTGCCGAGATTGGTGGGATTGCGGGGTGGGCCGATCGACATGGAAATCGCGATATCATTGCAAAAACGTACGCGTATAGCTAGAACGCGCACACATAAAAACCGGCGCTTACGGAGCAGAACTTGAACGTGCGGAGCACAAGTGCCAAAATATTATGGAGATTATGATCCGATTTCTTGAAATATGTATAGTTTCAGGAGCTATCACCAGTGAATTATGGTTGTTTTTTGTGTATTTTACATATACTGTATAACAAACATTATACTCCGGGTATTGGTACACTTTAATGACCAAATGAATGCTATCCCATAGCTTGACGCATCATAACCATGGAACATTGTTCGTTGATAACTTCATTCAGAGCCGTAATAATGTGCCTGCTGGCATAGATCATCGAGTGTGATTTTTTTTCCTGGAGTTGTGGGCAAAAATGTCTCATTGCCAGTTCCCTTATTTTTGGCTCATTTTCAATGTTTCTGTTGATTTTCTTAAACCTAACATATTTGTATTCCTTAACATCTCCATTTCACATACAAATGCAGTATTACACACATTTTCACCACATACTTCCCGATTACCTAGTACGTTTTTCAAGTATTACCCTCTGCAAAGATGTAAATCTCAAAGTTGTGAACACAATTTGTGTGCGTACAAAATGTGCAAAAAATAATAGCTCGCATGTGTTTACAATGTGCTGGACATAAATGAGGGTGCAGATGTTTATATCACACAGGCGTGCCATCATCTAATATCAATCTATTGTACCTTTTGCAGAACAATGTATCCAGTGCCAACAGAAGGCCAGAAAGGACACAACCTACCAAGAAGAAGTTAAAGGTTGACAACCGTAAACGAGGTGTAGACCTAGTTCATCAGGATCACCACAGCAGTCCAACCACCGGTCATACCTTCAATTTCAGTCAATCACACGCTGGGAGATTCCCCAAGTCATCTTCAGATCGCCACAGAGACAGAGACAGATCGAAAAGCAAAGATGGAGGGCAAAGTAAGGAGAAGAATCCAGCTCAATCGTCCACCAACATCATTTCATCACTGTTCAGATATAATCCCGAAATACCACAAGTCCAGATGTAAGTAAACTGGGATAAGTGTGTAACCGTAAAGATGCGCAAATAAATCAGCTTACCATCAAGTCCTAAAACCTGAATTGCTTAATATGGTTTACTTGTTTCTTTACGTATAATGAGTAAAACACAAAACTGAGTCAGCAGTATACTGTAGCTAGTTTGAGTATTGTTTATAAGTTCTAATTAACAACAATTTTGTAGCAGAATAATTTTATCAATTGAGACTGTAGCTGTAAATTTTATCAAGTAACAAAATTATTTTGCATAATTTGATTTACATACATAATTATTCCTTGTAATTATATCACAGCCCTTTTCAGGAAGAACACAATCGTCTTTCGAACTTTTTACCTATTCACTAACATTTTAAAGATGCTATATAACACTGTGGAAGACCCATTTAAAAAATTGTTGAACTTTGCTATCTGACATATCTGACAGTGTTTGAATGGACAAATAAACACCCTAGAACACAAAAGTTTGGACAGTTATGCTGTCACTAGTAAAATATGTGCAGATACAAATTGGCACATTATTTATTCTCAGCCGATAGGAAATTCTGCAACACAGCAGTCTATGGGGGGAAAACTGGAATGGTCTCTCGATGATTTTCACTTTTTTAAAGCACTTAATGATCGTTTTAAACTACAATTTTTTCAGGGCTTCATTTTTAGACCGTATCGGAAACACTGTTAGCATGGGAAATCATGTAGCTCAGATTTATAAAACTGGAAACGTTGTTATACAATGCCTTTAAGTAAAACAGTACCGAAGAGATGTGATCAAATCAGATTGTGAATACTTGGTAATGATTATTGTTAAATATGATTGAAAATTAATGTAGTTTGTAGAATGTAGGTTGCACATGACTTATGCTTGCTTTTTATCTGTTTCTTTCAGTCATGATGTCTCACAGACCAAAGAAGCTGTCTTTTCTTCGACCTCATTCAGCGATCTGCCGTTGCATCCATTCATGGTAAAATATAATTAACCCTTTGGGGATGACAGGCTTGTGCAGAAGCCCAGTAACTCTCACAAACAGAGACCACTTTCTACATTTTCCGTGGTAAAAATGTGTACTTAGTTGGATGCAACCATTTGTAGGCACTATAACCTCACTTTATATTAAAGGTTTGGCATATTTTGGGGGCATTTGTGGAAGCATTTTGTCTCTTAGTGGGAGAATGTACTGCGCTTTTGTACAAGCCCGTCGTCCCCAAGGGGTTAAGGTCTCAATTGAATGTGTGAAGCATCTAATTCATTCATCAAGATCATAAATTGGACTAACTTGTTAAAGTATCAGTTTGTTTGTGTTTTCAATCAGACACTTTTTCCTCAATCTTTCACAAGGTGTTCTATTGTCACTACAGACATTAGAAAACAAAATCAAACGTACTAAATCGTGTAAAGTGACAAATCATGATGTTTAAATTATTGGAGATTGTGAAGCGGTATGCACAATACCTTTGGGAAAAGACGGGGTCCCCCCGAGATTTTACATTTTGAGTATTTTGTAAAAATGAAATAGTGTCAGAGTGAGCACTATTCAGGGCATTGATAGATTTTTTAAGTCTCTCTAAAAAAAAAACATAAAAGCAAAGAATTCTGTTTTTTTTACCCATTTGAGACTAAGTGTGAGTTAACTCGTGTTGGAGTCTGTGGAAAATGCGTGTTGTAGCGAAATCAAATCGTCTCCAAGGGGTTAATGTACTTTGGCTTTAATAGGAGCAACATTTCAGTGAGAAATACCAACTTTATCTGGTATTTTCCAGAAGCATTGTTACTGCCCAACTTGTTGAGAAACTTTGCACGTAGTTTAATAGAAAAATCACATTCCGTTGTGTGATTTTTCTTGCAATGTTTCGAGTGAGTTTTCGTGTGGTGGTTGCTTAGCAATTGTTATCGCAAAGTTTTGATTTTTCACGGGTAGTGTGAATGGCCCCTATGACTTTTTTTTTAAAGAGTGGATGGCAAGCTTTTGTACATACATAGTGGACCAATTTCTTCCAGAATATGTCATAGGACTCCATTCCATGTCAATATATATTTTGATTCACATGTGAAATACTAGTATACAGTTTTTTTTTTTTTGGTTTACATTGAGGTAATTATATATTTCTTGTTATGAAAATGCAGATAATACTGTACATCACAACATTCATATTTGTTTAAAGCCACTGTTTAACAGTGTTTCTAGTTAAAAAAAAATCTGAGCTGCATGATTCCCCATGCTACCAGTGTCTCTGACATGCTCTAAAAATGAAGCCCTGAAAAAATTGCAGTTTAAAACGATCAGTAAGTGCTTTAAAAAAGTAAAAATCATTGAGAGACCATTCCAGCTTTCCCCCATAGACTGCCGTGTTGCAGAATTTCCTATCACTGGATAGGAAATTAATGTGCCAGTTTGAATTTGCACATATTGTACTAGTGACAGCATGACTGTCCAAACTTTTGTGTTCTAAGGTGTTTATTTGTCCATCCAAACACTACCAGATGTGTCAGAAAGCAAGGTTTGACAATTTTTTAAATAAGGCTTCCACACTGTTATATAGTATCTTTAAGTGTAAAGATGGTTTCTAGGATGTCTCCCTCCTGGATATCTGCCCCAGATAATTACCATCCCCCCCCCCCCCAGCGACAATTACCCGTCAATTACATGTACCTTTGAACAGTTACCACCCTGACAGTTAGCCACAGGTCAATTAACCTCAGGACATCTAAACCCCCCCCCCCTCCCCCGGACAATTTTACCCCCATGATAATTTTTCGAGAAAATTATCCTTAGGACATCTAAACCCCCCCCCCCCGAACAATTACTCCCCATGATAATTACTCGAGAAAATTACCCTTAGGACATCTGAACCCCCATCCCCCATCCCCCCCTCCCCCCCCCCCCGAATAATTACCCCCATGATAATTACTTGAGAAAATTACCCTTAGGACAAAACTTAGCCCTTTGATAATTGTCATGAAGGTGTTTATCAAGGGGATAATTATCATGCGGGGGATTGTCCTAGGGGTAAAAATCCTGGGGGTAATTGTCTTGGGGTGGGTGGGTAATTTGCCAAGGGTGTAATTGTCTGGGACCTTGTCTGGGATGGTAACTGTCCTCGGGGATGATTGTCGTGGTTGATAATTATCCATGGAGTAATTGGCCAGATATGGCACACATGTATTTTAATTACATACACATCATTCTGTTATTGTTGTCCATAGGTGTCAAACCTGGAGAAGAATCTAGGCTTCAGCCAACTGACGTCCGTCCAGCAACGAGCCATTCCCACAATCCTCCAGGGCAAAGATACGCTAGTCAAATCTCAGACTGGAACAGGTACTGTATCATCCATTTTGTGCACTAATATTTTTGCTATTTTTCTTTAAAGGTAAATGACATGATTGGGGGTAGTCCTCAACTTAGGCTGAAACTACCCTTGAATCAAGTAAACTATGCAAGGATTCTCCTGTGAAAATCTTGTAGACAAACGTTGACTCATTCTAAAATAACTAATGTCAATATCCCTCGTAGCAGGCAAACCTGCTGTGTGCCTCTCTATGAGTCCTATTTTTATCGTGCCCCGATAAAATTAAAATTCTAGTATGTTCATGCTTGACTCTCCTTAACACTTTGAGTGCTATCGGGCCATCGGCGAACCTGTTCGCCCAGGGTTGACTTCACTCAGGTACTATCGGCGAACCTGTTCGCCAAGAAGACAATCGGATCCATATCTTTTAATTCGAATGACAAATGTCACTGAAGTTCCTACTAATGACATTTATCGTAAAATGAATACACAATGAACCAAATAAATGAGTTAAAATGTAATGTCGTGATAGCATTTGCGATTTTACAGAAAATCGTACAATTTGGAAATGTTATACACATCAGTCCGAAATTATCCAGTCCCAGGTTAACACACCTGGATTTTTAGCCCAGCACCCAAAGTGTTAAGTAAACAAATTAGAAACAAATCCTTCCAGCTGGGAAATCCACTCCAGCTAGTGTATACTTGGTATATATTTCAACTCATTTGGTTATTGAGGCATTTTCAAGTGTTCCCAATCATGTCGCTAACCTTTAAGACACATAATTGGCAAACTAGTCTTTGTTTCTATGATTTTATTCATTTCCATTTACTTTGTATAGCTATATCAGGAAGTGAAAATTATGTGTTTTTTGTCACAGAATTCCCCAAAATAAGCCACCCTGAATATGTAGCTCAATAAAGTATGTGAATTGTGACATAAGATAACACTTACAAATAACTTTTTTCTGTGGGGAGGGGGAGGGGAGGGGGGATGGGAGGGTGGTGGGGACAAAGAACTATCTGAATATTATTTATATACAGTGTGTCCCAGAAAAAATGTCCCTCTTGTAGACAAGAGAATAATTACCAAAATCTGGTTTAATAATCAATTGAGTTTAGATATTTAGAAAGCTCATTTTATTTTCTAACTTCTGTGAAAATGTAATTGGACTCGCTTCATTGGTTTTAAATACACAGTCCATTATGTAACAGCAGTGCTTTTCAGTCCGTTCCATGTTTGCAGTGCTTCTTCAATGCATCAACCTGAATGGTTACAGGTGGAAGGATGTGCAGGAGAACAATAAAGGTTTACAAGCTGGACATTGAAGGACAAACTGTAAATGGAACACATCATATGAAAGCAA
>JZLH01S0620877.1:77664-88000 GCA_001188425.1 Eucidaris tribuloides | reverse complement strand
ATGGGAGCGAAACGTGGTGTTTGAGTGAAAATGAGATGGGGATTCTGAGAAGGACTGAGAAAGCAATGGTGAGAGCGATGTGTGGTGTGAAGCTGATGGACAGGAAGAAGACTGAGGTTTTGATGCAGATGTTGGGTTTGGAAGAGACGGTGGATCAGATGGCAAAGGCGAACGGAGAACGTTGGTATAAACATGTGTTGAGGAGGGCTGTTGATCATGTTTTGAGAAGGGCGCTTGAGTTTGAGGTGGCTGGTCAGAGGGGAAGGGGGCGACCGAAGAAGACATGGAAGAAGCAGGTGGTGGAGGAGAGTAGGAGGGTTGGGTTGAGGGAGGACGATGTGCCGAATAGAGTTAAGTGGAGGGAGGGGGTGAGGGTGATTTCTGTGAGTGCGAGGTGAATCCGGCCACCCCCGTAGTTCGGGGACTAAACCAGATTTAAAACCTGGATTACTACTACTATAATAGACCATAAAACAAAAAGGAAGAAAGAAAAAAATATATACGTATTGAGATTAAAAAAGTTAACCGTGAAGACGTACATTGTCAATTACTCTATACATGCAGTTTATCATATCTCATGATAGACTAATTTTACACTTCTGTCCTTTTAATGCATACGACTTGGTCATATCAGCTTCTCACGTAAATAAAATGGGTTTATCTGCAATTAGGATTAAATATTCACAACTTCCTAATCAACTGACATTTTAAGAAGTCATAACTATTGCCTAAAAACACAATCATGTACAATTCAATTTGGTTGAACATGTGTTAGAAACATGTCTCATTAAACTTGTGGAATGATTTGTTATTTAATTTCGGTTGCCATGCTTGTGAAATAATTAATTTGTGATCTGAGTATTGGGGTTTCCAGGTCAGAAGCAAACTTGACGAGACTTCACAACCAGTTCTTTTCTCTTGTAATTTTTTTTCTCTCTTTGGACAGTTGATGTAGCAGTGCTTATTACAGCTGACAGAATTGTAGGGAAGTCACAAAGATTCAAGGCGTAGGATGTCACATTATTTCTCAGAAAACTAAGAGAGATTATTCTCTGTTAAAAATGTTCACATTTTCACCACATTTTTCAGTCTCCTGCCTGACTTTTAAAATTGAAGACTGTAGAATAAGAAGTACCGAAGTCACATTATACTACTTTTGAGAAACAAAGGCTCCAAGTTTTCAAATTTGTCTACAGATCACAATAATTGTTTGAGTTGTACATGTACTTCCAAACTTGGTGAAGTTAATTGACACAATAAAAAGATGAATATAGGACAAAAACACACTTGTCGATTTTCAATAATCAATAATCAATATTGTTGACTTGAGTACTTTTTCCTCTACAAACAAGGGTCTGAGGAAAACAAGATATGCATTTGTAGAATAAATGAATGTCAACAACACTTAATTGTACATATTTTTGGAATGTCCTCCGTAAGAAAAACAATTTGATATGCAATTTGTCAAATTTGGACGTTGCTTGAAATGACCTCATTTGACCTTTGACTGGAAGTAACCCCATATCTAGTCAACAAAGCACAAAATACATGATAAATTATATATTTTGTTAATCCTTTTAACTAGTCAAGTAATTTGAGATACATTTTGAAGAAATTAGACCAAGTAAAAACTTTGACCCCTCCCCTGACCCCTACTAGGGAAGGGTCAAATTGACCAAAAAATTTTCAAAAAATTTCCCAGCATGTAACCACTTCAGAACAATCAACTCAATTGTGTCAAAATGTGACTTAAGTACTTCTTATTCTATAGTCTTTGTTTGGAGATGGCTTTTATGATCTTTTGTGGCATTGTAGGATCAAAGTAATGTGCATGAAATTATGCATATTTGATTAATTGGTCAATTCTCCTTTTTGAATGAAATACTGGCAAATGTTCATGACTTCAGTGAAATACTGTCTTGTGATTGGCTGAAGGTTGGCTTGAGTAGTATGATCAATCACGATTATCATACAACTAGCTTGCATTTATCTCTTGATTTGGTGTGTTCAGAATGATTATGTCATACTCCCAGTTGTAGAGTCGTAAGCCCGTCCTTTCGTAGCAAAATCATGTAGTATATTGTGGCCTTTAAAGCTCAGTGACATGATTGGGAGAAATAAAAAATGCCTTTAGAACCAAACTGGTTGAAAGATAAACCAAATGTACACCAGCTGGAGTGGATCTCCTGGCTGGAAGGCTATATCTTGAGTTTGTTTACCTAAGGAGAATCAAGCATGAACAGGTCAGCAGTTTAATTTTATTGGGGCACAATAGATTTAATCGCCATGGAAGGCTACACTACAAATTTGTCTGTTAGAAGAGGTACTTACGTGTATGGACATTATTTTGAAATGAGTTAACTTTCGACTACAAAATTTTCACAGTAGAATCCTTGCATACAGTAGTTCACTTGATTCCTAAAATAGTTTTTACTCCAAGTTGAGGACTACCCACCATCATGTCATTTACCTTTAAAATCAAGACTACCCCACTGCAAGTTTGAATTAAGTAAATTTCTGCACAACTGCAAGATACTAATTCACTTTACATTTTAAAAAAAGTGTTGACTTAATTATTAAACCATTTCTAGCCCTTTCAATTTAGGGAAAGAAAATCCCTCGTGGCACACTGGGATTTTAATAGGCAAGTTACGGTAATGGTGTCAAAATATCATTCTGTGTTTCCGACAGAGTCACAGAAATTGTGTCAACACCTTTTATAGACATCGTTATTTGCTCAGTAGTGCACACACGTCGTTTGGCAATTAGAAATGAATAAAAGATGGCGATTTATTAATATATGTATTCACAGGAATTAAGTTATTACATGTAGGTCTACGTTACAAATTTAATGATAACATCAAGAATCAAATGCACCTCCTCATAAAAAAAGAAATGGAAAAAATGTGTATCTGTCTGATGTGTCTTCAAAGAATCTTTAGTAATAGGTATTTATTTGTTACTGGATGGTTGATTAACAAAAATTGCACGTACATAATATTTCTCAATAATTCAAATAATCATTAGTACATCAGAACAATTTAGAACATGTAATGTGTCACATCAACCCACAAGCTACCATGTTAGCCTACTTACTATTCATATAGTTTTAGTGCAACATCATTTTATGTACTTGTTGGGCAAAAAAGGGGTTACGTGTCCCCTGAGAGAAATCGTTAAATACATACATCTACTGCATTAATTACACGTAACACTATGTCCGATCTTCATCTTATGCAATAATGTGGTATGTGCGTGTTGTCAAAACAGGGTTATGTGTCGCATGAGAATATGAAAGCCAAGAAATGTAGATATGAACAGGCTGTGCATGAGAGTGATGTCACAAAATTCATGTCAATTGCATTAAAGGTATTTTGGTATTTTGCTGTAAGGAGTTACATGTTCTTGGACCCCCCCCCTCCAAAAAAAAGTATAATGAATGGCAGCATGCACATTATACCTATAATGTACAAGACAAAAGCACAAATACAGCAGTTACTATAATTCCAACAAGGTATAATACATTAGTCCTTGTTCATGTATCAAGAAACAACTTATTGTGAGTGTATTTCGCTCACTAAATACTTTTTAATTTCCCTCTGAGAGGCAGAAATTTGTTACGCGTTAAAGGCTGTTTTAATGATTTGTATAGGTTAGGAAAATTTCTGTCAAAGTGTCTATTGAAAAGTGCAGTTAATCACAATTTCAATTTTAATTTCCCTCCGAGAAGCAGAAATTTGTTAAGTGTTAAAGGCTGTTTTAAAGATTTGTGTAGGTTGAGAAAAATTTCTGTCAAAGTGTGTATTAAAAGGTGGATAGTTAATCACAATTTCATGCCCGCCCAACCATGTATTAATGAGATCTTATGAAAAATTATTTCCATGGAGCTTGTACCCAATTCCCACAAGACTCCTAAGCTTGCTAAAAGTCATACCTTTAATTTTTTAATGGTTTGCATATGTGAGAAATGTTGAAGGGAATTAACAGGATTGGAAAAAGTTGCTGCAGATTAAATGATTCTAGAATCAAAGACTGTCACCATTCAAGGTATAAAATGACTTATTTTGTGTTTATTGCGAATCATGTTTATATATATATTATGTATTTTTATTGTGTTATTGTTAACACTTTGCACACAAATATTGCATCTGTGCACAGTTGTTCATTTAAATTGAACAATTGTAATAATTATTTTTTTCCTTCACCTTCGTACAAGACACTCTAAAAAAATAGCTATTGTGCTGAAGTAACATCTATACAAATATTACCGTTTTGAATTCCACAAAAAGGAAATCAAAAAAGAAAATATGAAAAGAACAATTGTCACAATTATCCCCTTAGAATAAATTCAGCATGCAAAGAGTATAGAAATAAAATCTTCAATTCAAAATTCAACATTTTGTTTAAACGTCAAGTAAACTTCATATTTCTTCCCCTTTTAAAATCAATGATACAACCTTATACAGGGTGGTCCAGAAAAAAGGTACACTTATGTTTACGGTCATTTCCCAAAACGCGCTCATTTCCAAATTCCTGACATTGGCGTCGTCTTAAACAATTTTTTTTAAGCTGAAAACCCAAGATCATCCTACTTTGTTGCCCGTACGTTTCCATTTCACACGGCCATTTTTTCGTACCCAATGTTGAATTTGCGTCGCCTTGCCCAGGTCACGTGCCCCACGCACTCTACTATTACACCATCGATACTGGGCTTTCGCGCCTAACGAAGCTCGAAATGCAGCTGCTTTTGCAAACTTGCATCCTAGTGCCAGAAAACCTACTGAACGACAAACTACACGCATTCATCAATGCCTGGATTGCTGAGTAAAAGAACACCGCCTATACCCTGATGCGGAAACTACTCTACTTCTCCTTGCATAATGAACCTCGCGGGAAAAAGTGGTAAATTTAGATAGTACCATTCATTTCTTGTCTGTTCCGCATTTGCTATTCCACGCTGATCACCTAACGATCTCCGACAGCTTCTGACACTATACAGTCAGCTTGGCTGGTGCATGAGTGTTCGACTCACCTCAACAATTGCCCTCAACTATCTCTGAAGCTATAAAGAGTTCAAGCCAACTGGTTCACCCCTGCAAGTCCAATCGTGGGCTGCTAATAAGCAAGCAGAACAATGAGCAGACAACATATTGATGAAGACTCTGTACGCGAACAATCCAACCAATACGAATAACAGATAATGAAGTTTCTATAGTTTTGACAGTCTTTTAGTGTATATTCTCCGCGACCAGTTCCCAGTGTCGTCGATTAAATTCTGTTAATAAGTACCGTTCTTTCTCAATCAAATCCTCTGAAAATGTATTTCCTACCCATGCGATCAACGCATATTATCGTAGAACACTTCATCTTCATATCTATGGCTTACCGATTCATACAATCATCTTCATTTCAATAACTCATTGAACCATCTTATAAATATGCAATTATGATGACTTATTAGTTACATATAGCAGCTCATGGGGAGCTGCCCTCGATGTGCACGTTCACATAATTTAAAAACTCGTTGAACAGTCTCACTAACCCCTTAGTTCAATTGTAGGATTTCGCCAGAGACTTTTCTATTTAACTAATGTCTCTTCTTTGTTCTTCTTTTTATCAAAATCCATACTGACTGTCGGGGGTGACCCTTTGTCCTTTTAATAATTGAGCTCTTGTCCATTTTGGTTGATTTTCAGCGGTGAGGACTTAGATAATAGGATTAGGACTACAAATAGAGTCAGTTTTGACGTATACATATTTCTGCTGTCTGGAAACGGTATTCACATCTAAACCACCAACAAAAAAAGTAACCGCTACCCCTTCCAAACTACCATAATTTTTACCACAAAATAAGTCTTTTAGCCAAAACTAATCCTTGGCCAGCCCAACATTCACACTCACTTGACTAACCCTCTGTTGCTGAAAATAAGATTAATCCGTCGAGCCATGCATGACGGTGAGCATGCGACTTAAAGAAAACAAAAATGCCACTTGTTCAAAGTCACCTCCGGGACTCATCTTATGCCAAAATATATGGTAAATAACGGTTTTTTCTAGTTATTCTATTGAAGGTGTGCTCACTGAACCATGACATGGTTACAACGTCTTTATTCGTTACAACCGATGCAAAGATCCCGAAAAAAATCTCCGATTTAAGTTTTTACTGATTTACCACTTTCCATAAATTGACGAAGGATGGAATTTTTTAGAATGCACGCTCACTGGGAAGCCGTGTTAAACGCTAAAAACGCAAAAGGCGAAAAGACGATGTCAGGGAGTCAACACAATAGGGTGATTAACACTAAAATAGCGCTTAATCGTTCAAGAGAACAGAAATGTTGTCAAAATCCCTGCATCACAAATACCCAAAAGAACCCTGGTGGGGACCTTTTTTTAAAAGTGACGTTTATGCCCTTTCCAGTTTCACTCCATGCATATCTTCGACGGCATCGAATCACCCAGTCTTTCACATTGAAGTTAGGTCAACCTTGCAGGAACACCCTTGCAAATAGTTTGCTCAACAAGCGTTCTTAAAAGATTATTGGCACGGTATTCCTTGAAAAGCCAGGTAGTTAACTTTTTTGTATGTTTAGACTATAGGGTACTACTACTGATCACGCATATGACTGCACCAGTCGTTTAAACCACAGACTTTTTCATCTTCCATCATTATGACCTTCTTTGCAAGCTTCCATCCTGTCAAGCCTTACGCACACCTACCCGGCCTCCCTCACAAAGCACTCTTTCACATCAAGAAGCTCCACCTGGGTCCATCGTCTCCCAAGAGGTTCCGTCTGAGAGAACCGCCGCCCTCTAAGATAACCAACACTACGCACACGGTCGGGAGTGGCGCCATAGAAGGGTTTTGAAAGCCCTGTCAAAAGGGAAACAGTAATTCAATCAAAGATTTTAATCACTCTTGATTAAGCCAAGTGTATTTATGGTTCGATCAGAACAATTTTTTGTCAATCCTGTCAAAAAGTTTCTATTGTCCCCCAGATCTCGCCATCAGAAAACCAGCATCAAACCCTACTGAAGAGTTCTATAGTGACAAAATCATATATTATCAACATCTAAAGACGCAGAGGCATCGCTAACGCAGAATGGTAAGTTTAGAATGCAAAATGTCTGGGAAGTCACCCCCCCACCCCCGCCCCCCTGCGCGGCCCCGCCCGCGCCCCCAACGCTCTCCCCCCCGCCCCACGCCCCGGCGCCCCCCCCCGGGCCACGCGGCATTTTAGCAAGTTAAGAGGTACATTTTCTCCATAATGGGAAACGTTCAATTTAGAGCAAGCAATTCTTCAGGCGTTAAACCTAAGCATATAGTGAGTCTAAAAAACATACTGCAAGCAATATCAGACATACGCATTTACCAAACCTATACACGTTAGGCTTAATAAAATCCCACCAACCTTTGCATTCGCAATTCAGTTGGCAATGCTGATCTTGGGATGACCCTCGAAGCCGCAAACTCGCGATCACCCACCTTCCACAATTTCAGGCATGTGCCGAGGCAAGAAACATTCAATGAAGGACATTAGGTATTTTTTACTTTTTCACCACCACGAAAACAGATAAAATCAGGAAATGCAGAAGTCCCTCTAACGTCTTCTTACTCGTATCATGCTGTACATGTCTCTGTGTGTGATTCTTTTTAATTATAATCGATTGCGTTGCTGTGCTGTTGTCGTGGGTTGCTGCTGTGTATCTGTTTCTGTGGTGCTAAAAATGTACAGACTTCAATCTGCTTATTTTAAAGAGGCAGTGACCATCTCTTGATCGCATGCTCTCTCTGAACTAATTCTCTTCTCGTGAAAGGAGTGGATAGTCAATAGATACACCAGTTTGGAGTGTATCTTCCTGGACACGCGGCTCGATAGGATGCTAATATTCCTGAGCCACAATCGAGGCCTTATATATATATTTTGTCTCTCGAGCCCAGATCTAGATATAGATTCCATAAGAAACCCTACGCAACAAGATTTGTCTGTTCATAAGGACATCACTGATGCGCACAGAAATCTGAAAACGCAGTCCGTCCATCTCTTATGACTACAACATTTTTCACTGTAGAATCCGTTGATAGCTTATACTTAGATCTCTAGAATACTTTGCACCCACAAGTTGGAGGACTATCGCGCAATCATGTACATTTACCTTTAAATTTACTAACTATTTGAGACAAAACATGTTGTGAGAAAGTGACACAAATTTTGATATGTTTTGAAAATCACCCCTGCAGAGAAATGGCTAATCTATATTTGCTTGGGTCTGGGTTACCAGTTTCTCAGTAGTTCATTCACACAGCTTACCACCCACACAGATCCCTGATCAAATTCACATTATTGTAATTACTCCCAATCCAGCACTAAATTCTGAATCACTGACATTTGTTTCCTGTTAAAGCTAACATTGTGTATACATCGTAAATGGCCCAGTTTAATGAGCCTCTTCAATGCTCGAAGCATGCTCTGTAACCCTTCTTCGAACAGCTTTGATACTAAAACATAATACTTTTACATATTCCTGCCCTACACGGCTCTGTGGAAGTCATTCATCTCGAGCGGGCAAATGGGGTGCCACACTTTCTTGCCGCAGCCTATGACGTGGTTCTATTTGTTATTATCCTTGTTCGGCAGACAATCGAGCCGTGAGATTATCCTGGATTTCCTCTTAGTGGTACAATTAAATGGTTGCGACATATCTTTGTAGCTTGCAGGCGGTCTAAAATGACATTCAGTAATGTCACCAGAACTTGGTTGGAATTATACCCCCAAGAAATGTAGATGTCACGATTTTTTTTTTCTTGTTAAAGATTCCTGACATTTATGAAAAAGATTGTATGATTGAGTATGATTATTGAGGTATTATATGTATGTTATTATAGGTTGTACAGTACATCCTTCTTTCATTCATTCTTTCATTTAATCCTGACTTAATCTAACAAATTTTACCCAAGTCTTCAAAAATATGGGAATGTCAATCTATCATGCCAGCTTCAGAAAACAACAAAACAACCTTCCATAATTGATCTAACCCTATACTTACTTATCGTGTGTTTCTAGGTTGGACCCCCCCGACGAATTCCAACCATGCCGCCTTCGGCAAAATTTCCTTAAACAAGCATCGCTCAGCATACTTTTTACTTTCAAGTCTTTCGCAACTTTTGAGACCGTATTTCGCGAAACACCTACCCGCTACCCGCTCCTACGACGCTGCCGACTTTTTATACCATGCATGCTCAACCCAAAAATTCTCAGAAAACTGATATGTTCGCCTGTTAAATAAAATCAATGAAATTGTCGCTTTCAGCAAAAATCATAAATGCTCATGATTATTTTCCTATTCACGGTGGAAAGAATTAATTTGACAGCTCGTTCATGATTGCAAAAGTTCCCCAACAAATCTTCCACCGAAACACCAACAAGTGTTACCAAAACAACCAAGTCCCTTCGCAAAAAACAAAGAAATACATCAAGAAATTCCACCTAAAACATATAAGCAATACATTTAGAGCAATATACCTTTCATTTGGCCACATTTCTTCTCCCTGTTGTACATCTCCCGGTTCTTGTAGTCAAATTGTGAAGAAATTCAAATGACAATACTTTCACAAAAATTAGCATATTCTACTAGCTCATTGTAATGTTGCATCACGGACACTCTCACCCCACACCTATAGCTATTTAATTACTTAACACAAAGATATCTAAAAAATTTTGGAAGAATTTTACCTATTTACCAGTCCTGAGTTCTACATCGTCTTCTATGCGCGAGCTATATATTGGTCTGAGTTTCCGCGACACGCGCATTGCGCAGCGCCGAGATCTGAAGTCCAGGGGGTCAATATGTGGCAACCCCCCCCCCCCCCATGTTAAAAACGCTGGGTCAAATAGCCCAAGTTAAAATAGGGTTAAATGCTGTTCAATGCTTTCTTGAGAGACCAGCAGCAGACTACGACTCTGAAAGTTACGCCTACCGCGGGGGCCAAAACAGTACGGGGTCTCTCGTCAGTCCATGGGGTGCTGTCTTTATGAGTCTTGTTGTTGTTTTGGTTGTATGTTCTTTTTTTCGTGTGTTCGGGGGGGTGCTTTTTTTGTTTTATTAATTCCTCCAAAAAGTTGCAAACATCGAAACCTGCCAGATTTCAGGGAATAATAGTGGTTGGTCATCTCTAAATACACTGATAAGGAGGAAAAAGTTAACATAACATTTGTGACCATGGAACTGGTCACCCAAAGTAGTAGCCTTAACAATGTCATGTATCGTTTATTTAGATATTTTTCATCCCAAACGCTGGAACCTGTTTCCATCCTGTATATTTTCTAATTCAAAA
>JZLH01S0620866.1:67315-78565 GCA_001188425.1 Eucidaris tribuloides | reverse complement strand
TTGTGTTGTGTTGTGTTGTGTTGTGTTGTGTTGTGTTGTGTTGTGATGTGTTGTGCTGTGTTGTATTGGGTTGTGTCGTGTTGTGTTGGTGTTGTGTCGTGTCGTGTCGTGTCGTGTCGTGTTGTGTTGTGATGTGTTGTGCTGTGCTGTGCTGTGTTGTGTTGTGTTGTGTTGTGTTGTGTTGTGTTGTGTTGTGTTGTGTTGTGTTGTGTTGTGTTGTGTTGTGTTGTGTCGTGTTGTGTTGTGTTGTGTTGTGTTGTGCTGTGTTGGTTTAGGTTTTGCTGTGTTGTGTTGGTTTCGGGTTTGCTGTTTTGCTCGTTTCTTTTCTTTCTTTTTTTTAGAAGTGGGGTCTTATTTTTTTCCTCTTTTGTTAAAACCACATCTTCACTTAGGAGGCTGACACATTAAGAGGCTGACACATTCTTACTGGAGTATTGAACTCCGGAACTGTCATGGGCATAATACTAGATCGCGACCGACAAGACAGACTGCATGAAATGCCAAAACGTAGTAAAGTATCTTAACATTTCATCAACGAAGCTACGTGCCAAGTTTGCCTTCATCCTGACTTTGCCATCTGATCTTAGAACAGCTGTTTTATCAGCAGAATATTAAAATGTTGTTATGAATACCCTCATGCTGCTTGGTAAATATAGAACAGCTAAACATGCTGTTAAAGTCAACATGTAATATACGGGACTGTTGGATCGTGCGAATGTAATGCTATAATTATCAGTCATGCTTGGTATGTTTGTGTGCGTTTTCGCAGATGAAGCAACAAGCTGTTTTAGTGTACATTTATGTCACGCTACATTATAACCCCAATTGGAAGTATCATCTCGGCGCTGTTTGAGTTCCATCTCATCTATCAGTCGCCAATTCGATGGACGTCTGGTTGTAAATTGAGTGAATTATTATCCTTTTAAAGTGTAGATTAACTTAAATATAACTGTTTCTTGTTTGGAAGTACCACTCTGAATTATTACAACCCGTAATTACAGAGGTATGAACAATAATTATGATGTACTCGACAAAGAAAAATACTTTAATTTGCCTTATTCCCGCTCTTGAGATATACTGTATTTTATTCCTTCTGGTAAACATGTAAACTTTGAATACGATATAGGCTCATCCAAAAACTGGCACACTACTGGCTTTATTACAAAATAAGTCTCTCCTGCAAATTTGTCCCCTTTAGGCAAAAGTAAAAAAATAAATAAATCGTTTTCAGAATATCACAATTGCTTTTGTTTTTAAAAAGTTGACGATGTCTTTATCTTTAGTTGAATCTTGAACTTTTTCTTGAACTGATTTTTTTCTTCTTTTTTCTCGTCAGCGTTTCAAGCCCAGCACTACATCGGGATCAAGCCGTCCTGGTCAGGGGCGTCGTTAGCGGGGGGGGGTGGTGAAGGGTCTGAGCTCCGATGGGTAAATCCCCCTTGTTTTGTTTGTTGACTTGTCGCACATCGGTACACAAAGTAGTGGTGTCGTTTGTATCAAATACTACTTCCCTTTCCCTTTCGATGAGTAATATTGAATTTAGTTAGTTAGCTAGTGAGTAAGTTAATTAGTTAGTTAGTTAGTTTGTTAATTTGTTAGTTAGTTAGTTAGTGACTTAGTTTGTTAGTCAGTGAGTTAGTTAATTAGGTAGGTAGGTAGGTAGGTAGGTAGTTAGATAGATAGATAGATAGATAGATAGATAGATAGATAGATAGATAGATAGATAGATAGATAGATAGATAGGTAGTTGGTTGGTTAGTTAGTTACTTAAATAATTAGTGAGTGAGTGAGCGAGTGAGTTACTTACTTACTTACTTACTTACTTACTTACTTACTTACTTACTTACTTACTTACTTACTTACTTACTTACTAACTTACTTAGTAAGTCTGGCTTGCAAACTCTCCTCAGCTTGGGGAACTTAATATACTCCAATGAATACTATCCCTTAGCTTCTACTTTAAATTCGATACGTGCAATTTATTCATATTGAAAGCCAAGATGATATAGCGACAACTTAAGCCTGGAACAAAATGCATAATGCACATTTTGCCATATGTTTCAAAACAATATAACTCATTATTGCTATAAAACATATCTGAATTTGAATTTAGTCGGCTGTAAATAAAGATGTTTTGACAAATTTTACAAATGTCTGAATCAATACTAAGCAACGTAAGCTGCGTAATGGGCGCTTGAGCAGTATTCAATAATTTTTCTTGATAATTTCATTATGAAAGATCGCATTGACGCATCCTTATACAATATGTTTTGCAAGCTTAAGAATTGCAGGTGTGTGATGAGCGTCATGTTTTCAATGGAACTCATCCGTTTTTAGAACACAGTGGAGTTGTAATTGTATATAAGATACGATTTAATATCGATTTGAATGACATATGAATTCATATCCATGGTTAAATAGACATTGCCCAGACTATATCGGCTATGTGTACATGTAATTATCACGTCATACGCTATTGTTGTGCGCAACTGACGAAAACCGATAGCGTGTGTGATACAAAATAAACTACGTCGAAAGATCTTCAGTGCCGTAGCAGGACGGTAAACCATATACCGACAGTCAACACCTCCTGGCGGGGAGCGATCGGGGGGCAGGTGGATCCAAGTCCGGTCGGCCTCGGCATACAGTTGTAAATTGTATGGTGTAAACTAACACTTTGTGTGCTGACGACGCACCGGCTCACCCACACCGGTGAACGGGTTCGCAGAGAAGACACTATCATTTTCATACCCCTTTAAATCCATTTCAAACGTCACTTAATAGGCTACAAATGATCTCTTTTTTTTACGAAGTGACATGTAACAAAAACTGTCGGTTAGGTCTGATTATTTTTTTTGAGAAAATCGAACTGTTTTGGAAAGTTAACATAACAAAACATTACTACAAACAATCCATTTCCTATTTTGATGAGAGGCTTTCGGTACAACCACGTACGTTGGAAAACGTACATGGTTGTACCGAAAGCCTCTCGTGGAATTGTGAATTTCGCCATGCAAACATATAAGTCTTATATAATCCATTTCCTGGCTGACTCGCTTGAATCTTATCCCAGCAATCAAAGTCTTAAAAAAATGTCGCAGGGGTATTGCTACAACTTTTTAATGGTGGTGTACCCGGGGTTGGGGACAAGTCGACAAACCAGAAAAAAAGTTAAAAAGAATTTCCTCCATTATTTCTTTTAACCTGAGAGAATCTTTCGTGTACAGACAGGTGACAAGACGACAAGTAAAAAACAGGTGCTTAGTTATTTTAACCTGCAGAATCACAAATGACCCCACGACTTCCCGACCAATGGTGGTGTTTCAACCCCCCCCCCCCGTGACGCCTCTGGTCATCGACACTAGACCGTGTATGTGGAGGCCAAGATGCTACCTTGTCGGCATGGTGGTAAAGGAGTAAAATATGAAATTTACGGTACGTTGTTGCAATTGTTGCTATTGTTATTGTTGTTGATGTTTGGGCAAAGGGCCGTAAGGTGGTATTATTATTATTATTATTATCATTATTATTATTATTATTATTATTATTATTATTATTATTATTATTATTATTATTATTATTATCATCGTTATTATTATTATTACATGAATCCAGATTAGCATAGATACGGAACAGTAATGGTGTGCACGTGTTTGCTTAATATATTCTCTGCTTTTATCTATATCGGACGTTTTCTATCCCAATGTGAAATTTTACCATACAAATGAAGGGATAGCTAGAGCAGATAAACTAATGAAACACCCCCCGCTTGCCCCCACCCCCTCCCTTCTTTTTACAGGCCTGCCTATGCCTCTGACTGCTAGCGAAGTAATTACTTAATATAGTTTCGTCTATGTCTGGGTTACTGTCAGTTTCAATGTCTGTGGCTGTGGCTGTCTCTCTTAATGGTTGTTGTAATAACTCTGCGACTCTCGTTTACTTTAATGAATCAAACATAGCGCGAAAATAGCTGATACAAGTTTACGGGTGGAAATTAATATTAGGGGTTAACAGTTAAAGGATGATATCTTTAAATTCCTCTGAGACTAGATATTAATGCATGATTAGACATTCATTAAATACATATGTATGTTTTTGGGGTAAATTCAAATGGTTATTTTTTTTTCTCTAAAAGTCGATCAACCAATCGTAGTATTGTAGTGGATAGCAACAACAAAAAACTTAAGTTATATTTCCGTCATCTTCTACTTCTTATTGTTTCCTTTATCTCTGCATGTTACCTTTGTTTTCTTCTGTTTTTTCTTCTTCTTTTTCTTCATTTTATTTTTCTTCTTGTTGTTCTTCTTTTTCTACTTCTTTTTCTTCATCTTCTTCCTTTCTTCTTCTTCTTCTTCTTCTTCTTCTTCTTCTTCTTCTTCTTCTTCTTCATCTTCGTCTTCTACCTCTTCTTTTTCTTCTTTTCCCTGTTTTTCCTCTTTTTCCCCTTTTTTCTTCTTGGTGAAAAGAAGATGGAGATTTGTTCCTAAATACTGTGGTGATTTACTTCGGTTTATTTGTTCGCCTTCCATTATTTATAGCAACTAGGTTGTTTGTTTCATTTCTCGTACATCTAACCGCACAGTGATTACAACATTTAAAACACATAGAACTGCACAAGTGGAAAGAATTCGTCCAATTATATATACGCCGCTGCGTAAATTGTTGAAAACCCACGCTCGTGTTTTAAGCGCGCGATCTTATCAGATGAAGTTTTGAAAACCGAGGAACGAAAACAGTGGCCGATCGGGAAAAAAGCAACAGAATGCAACCGTATGTGTATATCTCATGTTTATTCATGCATCTGATAAACGCTACTTTGTTTCTATTTGACATTTTACTTCAGTTACTTAAAGCGAACAATATTCCCGTCTTATCATTCTGTTGTCGACTCCCCGCGTCTTGCCGTTGTTAAGTCTATCAGATATGCGTTACATTAGCACGACATGAAAATTACTGGATGGTCAAGGTCCTTACACAACACGAGGTCTTAAACAATTATAAAGTAAAGTGATGGCATCATAGATCAATAATTCAAAATGGCGGAAAAAATATTAAAGGTTCACTTTCAAAGTGCACATTAATTAAAGAGTCCACTTTCTTTCAATAATAAAAGTACTTGTCTTACACCTAATCTTGATGAATTGTAAATGGCATAACTTATATGGTTTGCAAAATAATTACAGAATTTTGTCACAACTCGGCAATTAATTTTCATTGTAGGAAACATTCATGGTCTCTTTTGTAAAGAAAGGGTGCGCTACTCAATTCCTTCTCATCTGTGAGCCTTTATAGAGTATTTGCCTTGCTTATCATTGTTGGCTGCATAAAAAAGCCTACCTATAATTTCAAGCAATCACAGTCCGATACTATAATATATAATAAAAAGATGATTAATGAATAATAAAGATAGACACATAGGATGTTTGATTTATCCTATATATAAAAATGTGTCTGTGTAGGTGTGTGTGTGTGCGTGTACGTGTGTCTGTGTGCGCGCGCGCGCGCGCGTGTGTGTGTGTGGGGGGGGGCGGGTGTGTGTGTGTGATATCGATGTCAAAGAACCCATCAAGAGAACGACTTAAATTCACATTATAATGCCAACTTTCATGACCTTTTTTTTATAAATCTTCGTTTGGAGCATTTTTTTAAACTGTTTTATTGTTTTTATTTTTTACTTTCATTTTTTGCATAGGCACGTGTAAAATCTTGGCCAAAGAAATGCGTTTTTCTCTAAAGTCACTAAAGAAAAATTAGCACCTTTGAGAACATCATTGAGAAGTCGACGATTAAATTCTGAAATTAAGTCAATTGGATAAGTGAACGAGTTATTTGGTACTGGTTCCCAATTCTTATCGTAGCCCCCTTAGGTTTCACTTATACATTTCCAATCTTGTTCATCTACTGGGTATTAGAATGCTGCCCAGGGATCTATAAGCGAACTTACCAGTCTTCGAGAAATCTCGTTAAGAATGCGAACATCTGCAAGGTGCAGGTTATGATGTAGCACCCCGGATGGATAGATGATTACAAGATGAACTCCAGGCAAAAAATAAAGGCTCTTTAAAGGTTTCTTCTAGAACAATTTTTTTCACATTAACGGCGCCTTTTTCGTAACAACATTTTTGATATAGATGTGGTCCGTGAAAAACACAAGTGTTGACAGTATTGTGCCAAGGAATACGTTTTTACCTCAAAATGGTGCTACTATACGCACCAAACATGGCGCCGTTATTTGTGACAAAATGGAAACGCTTTAAGAGGTTTTGTTCTCTTAGTGTATGTAATACGAAAGAAATTAAATCAAATTGAACTCTGGATTTATTCAGGATTTTTATTCAATTTGTATTTGTTCGTTTGTCTGTGTGTTTTTGTGTGTGTGTTCGTTTGTTTGTTGTTTTCAAAATAGACCCACTTCCTTAATGCATACATGTAGGACCTGTGTGAACGACTTAATAGGCCTGCAAGGAAGGTATTGTATTGAGTAACAGAATTTGGTGGGATAAGTTAATCCCTATTCGCCGATTTTGTTGTATCTATTGATCTTCTTAATCAGGGAACTTGGCACGAAAAGGGTTAATATTAATTTTATGACAAATGTTATCAATTCTATTTTACGGAATTTGTTGACATTTGTATAACACCTGTAATGAACCGAATTGAAGTGAACTTAAATAGATGCATACATACTACATTTTAGCAGGTGTAATCCTTATGAATACATGTGTTTTTTTCCTATGGAATGGAAGTAAAAAAAAACTATTTGTGATATATTACCAAATCTTATGGATTCTTTGGATCTTATCTCTTAGATAATGCAAAGGAAATGTGAACCTGAGTTTGACGCACCAGTGTTTTTTTTTTCGATATACAATCTTGACGTAAAACATTCTGCTTTCACGTAAACATGAACAAACACTGTGAGAGATGAGGGAGTTTGTCTATGTTGTATTAAATATAGTAAAATAATAATATGTGATATCCTGCATAACCACATGTATCGATCAAATCTCTCAGATAACTTGTTACACAATACCAAGTTATGGGATATGAGCATGACATACTCCGCGGCATATTTTTTTGTCTAGCTAGCCTTGACGTAAAACATTTTGTTTCCATGTAAACATGAACGAACATTTCTGAGAGATGACGAAATTTTTTTGCAGAATGATGATGTCGATGTAAATAACATGTGCATGTAATCATATTACCATCGTGATAATTACGTATCATTAGCGAAATGTCACGTGGTACAGAAATTCCCAACTGGTGTGCATTCACAAATTGTGGAACGATTTTTAATTAATGTAGCATTTAAATGGTTTCGCTAGACGGGTCAGCTCACAAAAACAGCTGCGCCATGGTGAAATTTTGAGCTTTGGGATAAGAAATACAATAATAAGCTCTCAACTGAGATTGCTAGATATGAAATTTAATAATTGAATAAGTGATAGTATACGATACATTAAATAGCAGTGGAACATTTCGATTAGCATTTTCGTATCATGCAGTCAAGTTGAGTTTTGTATTCTTGGTAATCTAAGCAAATTTCTCCATACTATGCGTTAAATGTGAATAGTGGCATACGACCCGGGGTTTCCACCCCCCCCCCCGCCCCGTTCCTGGAAAAATGTTAAATCATCGCCTTTCGCATCTAATGGTCTTTTTAAGGATGCCATTCCACAAATTCTTTATTCCAGGTAACGAAGTAACACGAAAACTCCGAATGTGTATTGTCATCACCAAAACAGGGTTGCCAGTTTGGCTTTTTTAACGCCAAAAACACCAAATTTGGCGGTTATTATATCGTTTGGCATTGAAGAATTCAAAGTGCACGCCAAACGGTAAAAATAGCTACCACAAGGGTCCAAAAGTAGCGGTGCGTATGTATGCACTTGAAAAATCTGACCGCGCGTAAACCACGACACTCAAATTTTCGGCTGCTGCAGAGGATTCAAAGGTGTTGTAAATAGATTGCAACGTCATTTCTAACCACAACTCGTCTATGCTGGCCATAAAATGCATCAAATGCAAATTTGGCGTTTTTTCACTGAAGTTGGCGAGTAATTTGGCGTGTTGAGAATCGAAAAACCTGGCAACCCTGCACTAAAACATTTCATTAGATGATTTCATTCTGCTTGGGTTATTTTTGCATCATTGGGGATTTTGAGCTTTCAAAGATAGCCGATTAAGTGGCGGCCGATTGGATTTATATTCACAATATTACGAGCCTTTATCAGCAAAAGTTTCATTTTAGACCAACTTGGCATTTGAAACGGATTTCAAGATGGCACCAACATTTCACATCACCATATTTTACCCATAAATGCGATCCAAGTTTACTCAAGGGATCAGGCATTCACCACAGCGGTAAATCGATTCTGCAAGGGGGAGAGCCTTGCAAAAAATAAGTGGCACAAACTTGAAAAGTAATACAGGGATGTTGCAGACATTCAATAGCATGGTTTACCTCATTTTTTCTAGAGAGTAAAGATACAAACAGTACACAGACATGCACATATAGGTGGTGGTACAAACTTGAAGAGTAATATACGAATGTCGCAGACATTCAACCTGGTTGTATCTCAAAATTTCTTTAGAGAGTAAAGAAACACACACAGACATATACATATACAGACAAACACATTCACTCACACACACATACACATACACATACACATACACACACACATAAACACCCACATAGACACACATACACACACACATACATACACACACGTACACACATACACACATACACACATACACACATACATACACACACACACACACACACACACACACACATTCACTCACACACACATACACATACACATACACATACACACACACATAACACACACACACACACACACACACACACACACACACACACACACACACACACACACACACACACACACACACACACACACACACACACACACACACACACACACACACACACACACACACACACACACACACACACACCACTCACGCATGTTCTGTAGGTTTCATTAGAGAGTACATATCACTTTCTAAGCGATCTTTTACTTTCTTCATGGTCTAGAGTTTTGCAACACAATGGTACACTGGAACTAAAACCGTCATTTTTGGCACATATTTTGTCATTGTAACAAATCTACAAGCTTTATATACTATTGAAACGAGATTTATGATAATCAAATGTTTCTCTTTAAGGTTAGATCAAAATATGGGACCGTAGTCAATGTTATGACACGGGGAATTGAGTCTAAAGACTACTTCCTTTTTGGTAAAAAAAAATCTCGTGGAAGATCCCCGTTTTCTCATTTTTTTCTGACTTTGCCGCTTCATAAAATGAAAGTGCGCCATCTTTAAATATATTGAAGATAAGTATGTGTAGCGGAAAGTCTGAGGATTCTAAAAATGTAAAAATCTAATTTTATTTTATTGAGGAGAAGGCCCGCGGAATTGGCAAAAACCAATCACAGACACCATTTTCTCTCAGTATTCTGACTTTCACAGCTGGCTAGAAATTAACGCAGTCTTTATCATGTGTTCGAGTGTGAATGTAAACAATAGACATGCTCCTACACCCCGCGGCGTGAGATCAGTAGTGCATGACCTATGCGAAGAACCTCGTATTTTTCTGCCCAAAAGAGGAGCGTTTTTGTGCTAAACAAATTGATATGAAGAAACACACACAGACATATACATATACAGACAAACATATGTACTCACACACACACACACACACACACACACATAAACACCCATATACACGCATACACACTTACATATACACGCACACACACATACATACACACATACATACACACACACACACACACACACACACCACACACACACACACACATACACACACACACACCACTCATGCATGTTCTGTAGGTATTATTACAATTTTGCCAAGTTTGCGGTCTTCTCAACCCCTCTATTGGCAAAAATGGGTGGACCACTGACCCTCCTACCCGATGTTGATTCCCGGGCATTGACATTCTAATAAAGAGGTAGACATGGGAACAAACAGAAATTGCATATGAACAATATTAACATTCAATTCAGTCTGATATTTTTCCTCTCTCATGATTTAGGCCGATTTCAGCCAGAACCAATTATTTATTTAATACAGTAGTTTATAAACGTTTATCCGTAATACCCCTTGGGAGTCATTTAAACTTCTGTTTTATTTACAGATAAATGACTGATACGTTCTGGGAGTGACGCTTCACACCTTTTCTCAGAGAAAATTTACGACATTTGGTGTTAGGCAGTGTCACGGAAAGCTCGAGATTTACATTTTCTGAGACTACACCAGAACGTTGCTACAAATGACTGATTCTCCTGCCAGGAAACAGATTGACCTTGTTTCTCAACAAGTTCACATTCCAACATTATTTTGCATCTTCGTCGCCAGAAAATGTGAACTTACGGATGGAATTTAGGGCTAAAAGGTATTATTGTGTTTCTAGACAACATTCACACACAATTTGAATGTGACATCGGAGGTCAATAATCAATGTACTGTTCTTTTCTCTCTTGCATGTACTCCTGCAAATAAATGATGAAATACGAACGTATACTTCATTACCGAATCTGACGTACTAGTGAATCATGTTCCATTTTTCCATATACATTAGATTTTAACATTTGACACTTTTTTTACAGAGTCCAACTATGTTACAAATTTTGTACTGCTGCTAAAGTTTGATCTTCCTACCAAAACTCGTTAAATTCCTATCTTTTAAAATTGACATATACAATCTACATCCTCATAGTTTGGAAGGGCGGGGATAACAGTAAGGATTTGGGCAATTTCGGGCAAATATTTAAGGGTTATGGGTTTTCAAAATGTCCATTCACCATTTAGCAGAGCGTAAGTGAGTGTATGTGTGTATGGGTGTATGAATATGTGTGTGAGTGTAGGTGTGTGTGTGTGTGTGTGTGTGTGTGTGTGTGTGTGTGTGTGTGTGTGTGTGTGTGTGTGTGTGTGTGTGTGTGTGTGTGTGTGTGTGTGTGTGTGTGTGTGTGTGTGTGTGTGTGTGTGTGTGTGTGTGTGTGTGTGTGTGTGTGTGTGTGTGTGTGTGTGTGTGTGTGTGTGTGTGTGTGTGTGTGTGTGTGTGTGTGTGTGTGTGTGTGTGTGTGTGTGTGTGTGTGTGTGTGTGTGTGTGTGTGTGTGTGTGTGTGTGTGTGTGTGTGTGTGTGTGTGTGTGTGTGTGTGTGTGTGTGTGTGTGTGTGTGTGTGTG
>JZLH01S0620866.1:0-11443 GCA_001188425.1 Eucidaris tribuloides | reverse complement strand
GTACATTCACATGTGGTATTGTCTATCTGTCGTCTGCGAGAATGCTTTTTCAATAATTGTATTCGCTTCCCGCCATAAGTGACCTTGATATCTCCTCACTGACACGTGTGATCTCGCCATCGTCTCACATGGCAGCCGCGGTTCCTGAACAATTCATTTCCTGGGTATATGCATTGATGATAGATTTTGAAATTAATGTATTATTAGATTTGCAAGTTAAAGTCCAGACTAGACGAATTGTAATGAACTCTTTTAAGCTGATTGGATTTATGGATGTATAAAAACAATTCCGTCTATCAGTTGTCAGCGGTGATGATTTAAATTAATTGTTTGAAAAAAAAATTGATTTTATGTCAAATAAATCGAATTAGCGATTCAAGTCATGATTTAAATCATGATTTCATTTGTAATTTGAATCATCCCTTCCATTTGTGTTTAATTGCCCAACCATGTCGTTGTACGGATCCGTAAAAAGATCAATCACTCAAATATAAGAAAGGCATGTTTCTAAAAAAAAATATAGAAATAAATATAAAAAATTAATGATAATAATAATAATAATACGAATCAATGTTCATTTTTGAACGTGCAATGTTTCTGTATTTGAAGATTTTATTCCCTCTTATCTTTGTGAGAGTGAGAGTCCATTGCTTGATATTACAGTACAACAACCCTACATTTTTAAAATGTTTTACATTTTCCTACATTTACATTATGCTACATTTATATAAAACAATAAACATTCCCTTTGTTTTTATACACCCTCAACCTAATTTCAGCGTGTTCACGGCACTTAAAAAATGATAAAATCTCACAAATTCCCTTTATGATCCAATTCATTTCATTGCCATTCATCTGTCAATTCAAACCGATTTAGAAATAATCGCGAACTAGTATCCGAAACGATTACCGGATCCCACTGCGATCAAATGTCTTTTTCTGGCTCACGGACGGCGACACACGCGGGTCATTGGTCGATATATCGGCGTATGATATCATACCTCGTCGTCTGACTTTCGGCGCGAAAATGTGTTTGCGATATAATGTAGACGCCCGCCCTAATGTGGTAATCACGTTATTGATCGTCTGCCCGGCAGCGGGAATTCCATATCTGGACGATTATGTTTATTGAGTAGTTTAGCAGGGAACAACATTATCGTTACGTTAAGTCGGGTTGTTAGCAGGCGATATTGGCCGTGGTTTAGAGTAACGCAAACATAATTTTCATAGTTGTTTCTTTTCTTTGAAAGGGGGGTTACTGCAATGATATCATGAAATCATTATTTTCCATGTAAGATCGCTGGTCGTGATTTACCCTCCATTAAAAGTCTAAAAATAATCGTACTTGCATTGACTACAGAACACTGTACGATATGTTTATTGAGTAGTTAAACAGAGAACATTACCTTTACGTTAATCGAGTTGTAAGCAGACGATTTCGGTGGTGGTTTAGAGTAACGCAAACATAATTTTCATAGTAGTTTATTTTCTTTAAAAGAGGGGGTTACTCCAATGATATCATGAAATGATTATTTACAATGTAAGATCGTTGGTCATGGTTTCCCCTACATTAAAAATAATCGTACTTGCATTGACTACGGAACATTGTAAGATTATGCTTAGTGAGTACATGTAGGCCTAGTTTAGCAGGGAACAACAATACGTTATAGTCAAGTTGTGATCAGACGATATCCATAGAGGTTTAGAGTAACGCAAACAAAATTTACGTAGTGGTTTCTTTTCCTTGAAAGGGGGGTTATTCCAATGATATCATGAAATTATTATTTTGCAATGTAAGATTGCTGGTCGTTGTTTGTTGTGTGGCTAATTGTGTATCACGTTCACTATAACGAATCATGGCTTCCTTTACATGTAAAATAATCGTACTTCCCTTGACTACGGAACACTGTACGATATGTTTATGAGTAGTTTAGGAGGGTACAACATTATCGTTACGTTTAGTCAGGTTGTAAGCTGATGATATCGGAGGTGGTTTTGGGTAACGCAAACAACATTTTAGAAGGTGGTTTCTTTTTTATTTGGAGGTGGTAGACAAGTTCAATGATATCATGAAATCATTATTTGCAATGTAAGATTGTTAGTCGCTGTTGTTATATGGGTAATTGTGTATCCAGTTCACCAGAAAAACAAATCGTTTTCCTCTACATTCAAAATAATCGCACTTGCATACGATATGATCATTGAGTAGTTAACATGGTTAAGCAGGTAACAACATTATCGTTACCTTTACATGTATATAGTCAAGTTAGCAGGCGATATCTGTAGGGGTTTAGAGTAACACAAAAAAATGCATGACGGTTTTGGTTTTGTGTGTGGGGGGGGGGTTACAACAATGATTATTATGAAATCATTATTTGCAATGTAAGATTGCTAGTGGTTGTTTATTATATCGGTAATTGTGTCTCTAGTTCACAAGAGAAACGTATCATGGCTTCCTTTACACGTAAAATAATTGTACTTGCATTGACTAAATACTGAACACTGCATGTGTCGTCCACCATCGTTGCAGAAGTGTCAATATATCATGTGATATACTGGGTGAAACGGAGACATTCCACAATCCGAGCCTGTGATTGTGTAAATAGTGTAATTTCCTGACATGGATTTATCACGGCTCATGGTTAAATATCGAGAAGTGTTCTCCTTGTCTTCGCGGTATACGTCACACTACATGTACGGTATGTTGCTCGAGATCTGGAGTAGTGCAGAGGTCACTGGATCGCGTTCAAAGCCTACGACAGTCAGTGTTTGTGCGGCTGTTGACGGCGGTAGTATAGGCTAGTTTTATTGTAAAAGGGTGTAGGCCTAACTGCAATTCAAACTTTTCAAGATAAACGGCAATTTACCTCCGAGGATCCGTCATTCACATGTAGCACCCATAAGGGCGCCCATCCATTTTCGGATGGGGAAATTAAAAAAGGTACAATTTTGCAATATTACATTTTACGTCCAAAACGCGCCGCCAAATTGAAAGTTGTGTACATTCAGTAGTATTTTTATGTTAACTTAATTTTTTTTAATGTTTTGCATTGTATTTTGTATACATTCTTTCATTAGATTTTATGAATTTGTTAAATTGTCAAACGGGCAAAACGATATGTTGTTGTTGTTGTTTTTATTGTTGGGATGTGACGATACAAGATTTAATACAAGCCGTACTGTACACACACGCGCGCGCGCGTGCACGCACGCACGCACGCACATGCACACACACCTGCAAAACAAATGGGGAAAGAGAAGAAAGTGAGTAAAAGCAACGAAAATTAAGAATGTAAAGAAAAGAAAGAAAAATGAAAATAGATTCCAGGTACCCACCCATCTGGTAATATTAGGACCCCTCCCTCGCACAATTATTCTGAAACTCACCGCTGTCGAGAAGCAGCTCAAATTTGCATTTCTTGATTAACCTAACCAATCAATATTACACCGACTTTCTCAGAAATCGAATTAGAGTGATCATGTTCCCGTGTACAAATTATTCCAGGCATCCCGATTCCATTCCACGCCCCGCTTCTCTTGTCATTCGACAGGTGTAAATGAAATGTGAAAATGGAAATAAAACATGCCGACTTAAAATGTTATCCTTACAAAACATGAAATGATTAAAAGTCGAATGTATTTGAAGGTAAAATACCAGACACGGAAATTAGAACGGGTACGTGAATGAAATGTTGAGCTTGATCGCTCCCCCACCCCAAAGAGAGAAGTGAATAAACAGAATTCACGGAAGATTCTGAATTTGTTTCATTATTTTTTTCCCTTGCGCACCAACCGCAGCACCTGCGAGTCTGTAGACTTAAAAGTAGTTGTATTCTCGTAGCAGGATGCAGTTAAAAGAAGTCTGTTGTCCATAGTTAACTGAAAGAACTTTTTTTAAGATTTTGTTCCTCCATGTTATTTGCTCGTAAGTTTTTTATACATCATAGGGCCTACTTAAAAACGGAAAGTAAGAACGGACATTTTCTTTTTGCTACCGCTTCGAAAATGTCCGAACAACACGAAAAGCGTCTGTCGGATAGCAGACGTATATAGCAAGACGTTAGTAGTTTCAATTTCAATTCGTAATTCAAATTGTAATTCATGTGTTTTCGTTCAAGTACAAAGTTTAAAAAAACACTACACGTCAAATATACAATTTGAAAAGCAAATGAGTGAGGATCAGTTTAAAAGTTCATTGAAGACTTATTAGTTGCTGAACCAAAAATGACACACAAAATTAACTACACATTTACAAAATAGCAGTACTTAGTAACACACACTTATACCACAACACACACACACACACACACACACACACACACACACACACACACACACACACACACACACACACACACACACACACACATACACACACACACATACACATTATGTTTGCAGTTATTACGAGTGATAATTTGTGAATAAATAATGCTTTAATATCACGGTATGAAATACATCAAAACATGTCAGAGACTAGTTCTAGTTCTAATCTTTAATATGGATACTGTTCCAGATTTTCAGGCCATTAGAAAACATTGTTACAAGATGTATGTGTGTGCGTGTTCTTGTTTGCTTTTGCGTGTGTGTGTGTGTATTTGTGTATGACTATGAGTGTGTGTGTGTGTGTGTGTGTGTGTGTGTGTGTGTGTGTGTGTGTGTGTGTGTGTGCGTGTACGCATGTGTATGCGTGTTGGTGTGCATTGTGTGTGTGTGTGTTTGTGATAGTGTGTGTGTGTGAGTGCTGTGTGTGTGTGTGTGTGTGTGTGTGTGTGTGTGTGTGTGTGTGTGTGTGTGTGTGTGTGTGTGTGTGTGTGTGTGTGTGTGTGTGTGTGTGTGTGTGTGTGTGTGTGTGTGTGTGTGTGTGTGTGTGTGTGTGTGTGTGTGTGTTTGTATACATTGTCAAATTGAGTGTTGCTTTTTAACCAGACGACGCATTATTTCGAACTAAAGAGTTTTTGACAATTTTTTTCAGCGACGGCAGGGGTTGACAAAGTAAATGGAACGTCAGATTGGGTTTATGCAGAATAGGAGTCGTTCTTATTTGTAAACATAACAACATGTCAGTCATGACAGACAGAATATGAAACACGCGTTTTGTGAGGAATAATTAAATAACAGATTTGTACTAACCTATTTTGACAGAATTGTCGTAAAGTGAGTGATACTTCGACAAACGGGAACTAGAAGAGGTTTACATTAGGTATTTACAAATACATTAGACGAGTGGCAAATTGAAGGGAAGAAGAGGAGAGACGTAGGCCAAGAGATAATAAAAGAAAGAGCAGAGAAAAATACGAATAAAGATTTTGTTGCTGTGACATGTTTCAAATAAGCACGTCGACAATTTTGCATCCTGCGTTGTAATTACACATGGACAAGTCAGATGTCTGTATTGATCTAAACACGTGCCCTAAATTTCGTTTTGTGAGTGACACATTTAAAACAGAATAATTTTCCAACGCTTTCAATGTTTGTTGAGTTTGCGATGAAGTCAGCATGTCTTTACTGGTCACGCACGTGTATTATGCAAACTCTGTCCGTTTGAACGAAGTTATTTTGTATTCTAGATATCAGTAATCGTTCTATATCTACGTCATTGGTGAGTTTGAAGAAGGTCAACGTATGGTTAATTATGATCATGCCATATTGATAAAAACATGTACATATACCCGGACACAATTTTGTAAAAACACCTACTTTGAAATTGTGTTGTGTTCATATTTTCTGTCTCTCGTTTTACTTAACATTACCTGACTTCTGTTCTAATTTTCCATTTTGATCAACAATATTCATTTGTAAAAAATGTACATATGGAAACAGACAGCGACGACAACGACGAAAAAGAAGAAGAAGAAGAAGAAGAAGAAGAAGAAGAAGAAGAAGAAGAAGAAGAAGGGAAGAAGAACAAGAAGAACAAGAACAAGAAGAAGAAGAAGGGGAAGAAGAACAAGAAGAACAAGAACAAGAAGAACAAGAACAAGAAGAAGAACAAGAAGAAGAAGAAGAAGAAGAAGAAGAAGAAGAAGGAGAAGAAGAACAAGAAGAACAAGAAGAACAAGAAGAACAAGAACAGAACAAGAACAAGAACAAGAACAAGAACAAGAACAAGAAGATGACAACGAAGAAGAAGTAGAAGAAGAACAGTAACCCTATTGTACATGTTTAGCTTACATAGTAGGCCTATCATGAAATCTGGTGACACTGCATTGGAAAAGCAATCATACTTTGTTTACGACACCGCGGTGCACGGGTATCAGACAATAATATAAAGTCTACCCATGACATGGCAGTTCCAGCCACTGATTAATGGTTTAATCAAAAGTACTTCTCTATAATGTTTCAGGAAAATACGTTATTCGTTTTCCTTCAACACCCGCTACTAAGAACTTATTTATCATTCCAAGGCTAACTCAGGGTGTAAGTAATTGTGACTGCACGGTGCCAAGGTCGATTGGTGGCCGTATCATAATGTACGGAGATGGGACCTGGTGTGTACTTTGTGCTTACTGGAGAAAAGAGGTTCATCACAAGTAAGCCCCAAGGCTGCCACTCGTAAGGGAAACCCCTACCGTATGGGACTTTAGCAAACCGTAGGTTGTAGGGGATTCCTGCGGGGAAAATGACCTTCCGTAGGAGAAAAGTAGGGGTTTTTGACAATTTTCAGAAATATTCTTTAAATCCCCCGACGGAATTCAGCAGAAATTTCGCGTATATATTCGTCCGTTTTGTCCATCTCCAACGAAGAAATCGAAATCAATCCCTTGCATTTACTAAGGTTATTTTGTAGGAAAAAAGTGAATTTTTGTAGGGGAAAAACATAGGTTCGTAGGGGAAAATTGGGTTGTTAGGCGTAGGGGGAAAGTGGTGTCCGTAAGGGAAAATACCCATGCGTCGTAGGGGGGAATTTACAATTTTGAGAGGCAGTCCTGAGTAAGCCCGTCGCATTAAGAGGGCGCCATTCCAATCAACGATGCAGCAAGCGGGTCGGATTTAAGCCACGTCTGTATCTACGGAAGATAAGAGAAACAAGTTTAATCTTCGGTGAGGAATCACTTCACAGCACTAATGAAGTTCATGGACAGGTGTGTAGCCGGAAATTTTGTTAGAGGGGAGTCGAATTTATCATGCCAGGACTTGGGGTAACCAAAACAATTCGATGAACATAAACGAGCAGTGGTCGTCAGGTCGTAGAGGGGTGCTTTAACGGTGCAAATAATTTGAAGAAACATAAGTAGCTTACATCAGTTCCCCTTAAGGGGGTGTTCAAAGGATCAAACAAAATATGGTTCCAAGGCCTTTACAGGGGTCAAACTCAGGAGCCCTCCCCCCTCCCCTGCCCCACGCTACGCCACTGTTCGTGGAGCCTATAGGAGTAAGCTCGCGAGACGGTTTTGTTTTTAATAAAGTCATGAGATTTTTAATCATTGTCTTGCTTGCAGACAATCAGTCTTTATGAATGATAAACAACGGGACCGTATAAGCCCCTAGTGTCTCTGCACATTCGATCCTTTCCTTTCTGTGTGCCCTAGTTCATAGCTGATATTCGATACGCGAATGATAATATAATGGAGGGCAATATTTGCATGCCTCAATTCATTCCCTTACAGTGTGAAAAATAATTTCTTCTGAAACAGAGTGTTTGATTCTTTTTGCTTATCATTCGCATATATTTGTACTAACATTTTCTTCATACCTATACTCTACTTCATACTAACATATTTGTACTTTCCCAGGGGAAGTAAACATATCTAGGCATGCAAGTATAGACATTCGTATTCAAAAAAAATAAATTTAGTGATTTTGCTTATAAAACAAATGGAAGGCTGCTTCTCTATTTTGAAATGATCTTCAGAATTTTCAAAAAATAATATCTTCCTAAGTTTCCCTATTTTTCTCAAACTTTCACTGATGTGTGTCCCTGTTTTTCTGCTTCTATGAGCTGGAAATTCCTATTTAAAGGTTAGTGACATGATTGGGGACACTTGAAAATGCCTCAAGAATCAAATGAGTTGAAATATATACCAACTATACACCATCTGGAGAGGATCTCCCAGCTGGAAGGATTTGTCTCTAATTTGTTTACTTACGGAGAATCAAGCATGAACATACTAGTATTTTAAATCTGTCGGGGCACGATAAAAATAGGACCATGAAGAGCCACACAGCAGGTTTGCCTGCCACTAGAGATATTGACATTAATTACTTTAGAATGAGTCAACGGTTGACTACAAGATTTTCACAGGAGAATCCTTGCATAGTTTACTTGGTGCTAGAGTAGTTTCAGCCCAAGTCGAGGACTACCCCCATCATGTCATTTACCTTTAATCCTAAAAACACAGAGGGTCATGGTGTCCCTTCATCAAAGTTGGTGAACAATTTGCAACATGAGAAGACCTGGCATCGTATTACAATGTTCCCGGTTTCAAAAATCTGAACTACATGTTTCCCCATGCTACCAGTTTCTCTGATCAGGTCTACAATGAAGTCCTGGAAAAATTGCATTTTAAAACAATCATCATGTGCTTTTAAAAAGTGAAATTCATTGGGCGACCATTACAGTTTTCCCTCATAGACTGCTGTGTTGCAGAATTTTCGTCTGCTGACAATAATTAATGTGCCGATTTTTTTTTTATTTGAACATATTTTATGAGTGGCAGCAAAACTGTCTGAAGTTTTGTGTTCTAGTTTGTTTATTTGTCTATTCAACTACC
The DNA here is from genome assembly GCA_001188425.1 of Eucidaris tribuloides. Classification (NCBI taxonomy): domain Eukaryota; kingdom Metazoa; phylum Echinodermata; class Echinoidea; order Cidaroida; family Cidaridae; genus Eucidaris; species Eucidaris tribuloides. The sequence goes on along the minus strand of JZLH01S0620866.1, from coordinate 2,729 downwards.
ATCAGATAATTATATCAGATAGCAAAGTTTGACATTCTTTAATGGGGCTTCCACAATGTTATATATATATGTTTTGAATCAGTCTCGAGTACTATGAAGCTCTTTTGCGATTTCGTAGAAATTGTTTTAATGACGTACTTTGTTCTATAGTATTGTACCAAAATTGTCTGATTATAAGGAGAGAGGATTAAGGGATTACCACATTCCTTGATCCAGCCAAAACATCCCCAAAGCTCATGACGTCATGAGTTGTTGTTGCTGTATAGGGTGTAGGCCTATGAACCAGCACAAAATATGTTTTTATTTTAATTACATGAAGTGTGTTCTAAACTTAGATGGCTGCGTCGTGCGTATGTTCCGGACCATGGACTTATATACACTATACATACGTAACACTTGCACGTATTCACCACGTCAGTTCACTGGTAACGTAGCTTAAAGGCCGTGCGTCTATTTTACAAACCTAAAAATAAACATTAAGTAAATATACTGGTGTGTAAAAGAAAATGTCATTTAAAGATTGTTCATTGTCAAAAACATCTAAATGAATGAAATCAGCTGAAATCATATCCAATGTGAAGATTGATATAAATAAACACCTTCATAGAGACTTGGGGTAAAATATTGAGTTTTGGTGAAATCTGGACGGTTAAACTTCATACTTTTTCAAATTACTGGGAATCATTTTCAAAAAATCCGCGACGTCAAACGTGCACGTGCCGTTCCAAAATTGACCGATCAGCCGTTAGCTGTCGTGCGGAGGTTAGCCGTTTGACCAATCAGTGGCTGCGCTGGTCTTCGACGTTACACAATAACCGCGATTCGCAGTTTGAGCAAAATTGAAACTCACGGAAAGAACAACATTCTGGTAACATGTCGTTATTAGTTTTTCTCATAAAACAACAAATTCATGACGTATGGATCTCAAACTTTCAGCACACCATTTGTAAGTACTAAACTCGCGTTTGGTATTGATAATGAAGGGAAGTAATGGACTTGCACAGCCTGACACAATCTTTAAGAACCATAAAGCGAAATATAGGAGGTAGACACTCAGGTTTACTTTAGTGAATCGTATTGACAATTAAGCCTTGTTTTGAATTATTGTCTCGTAGAGACAAATTTCTCCTAGTCTGATAGTCTTCTTTCAGACCCTTACAGTGCCACGTGTGTTCATGATGTCATGATACTGTATGTGACATTTATTTACAATTTACAAAAGCGTACCATATGCATGATGCATTAGTCTCTTGCAAGATTAGTATTCATAAACTAATAGACAAATACTGCAATAATGTACTAAAGTGACTTAGTTCAGTGAGTTTCACATGGAGTTTAACCATAATGGACCCGCAACGTCTGACTGTTACTCTTTGAAGCATTTTTTAAAATCAAATTCCATGCAGATAATAACTGATTTTCAGATTTTACAGACGCATCCTTCATAAATAGCTTAAGGGTATGAGTGATGTTTGCTGTGCTGCTGGACCGGTGCAAAAGAGAGTTTCTTGCCTTTAACTAGTAAGATGCTACTAATTGAATGGCAGGCTCCGCACCTGACGCAGCTTCGATAACGCACGTGCCACGTGTGCTTACATGCAACCAGTGAGTATCTAACACGCAGCGGTGACATAGAGGCACAGGGGGCGCTGCCCCGCCGGCAAAAACAAAAAAGAAGTAACGGTTTCCTCGTGACGCCAGAGCATTCCGAAAAATCTAATTAAATCGCCAATCTTTAAGAAAAACAATGTTTAACATTGTGGAAGACAACTTTTAAGTTAAAAAAAACTTTGACATCCAACCGTTTGAATGGACAAATAAACATAATACGGCGAGCGGAATCACCATATTCTGGTAAATAGATACTATTTTAAACGGAAAATAGATGAGTTTTCTCTGTAAGCATTCGTCAATCCAATGGTTTGTCTCTCCCCACACCATCACATTTCATCCCATCTCGTCGGTTCCGTCCATCCAGGGGCGTCGCTAGTAACGGGGGTGTGATTGTGTATGGGGGGAAGGGGTAATTGGTCGAGCAGTTATCGGGTCATTTGCGATTGTAACGTGTAAATAACCATTTTTGCTCTTATTTTTGTTTTTACTTGTCGACTTGTCACCCGTCCGTACACGAAGGATCTGTGGGGTAAAATAATCGTGCAGACTTTTTCGCTTGTTGACTTCTGTCGGGAAAAATGAAATAATGTCAGTCCGTCGGGTATACGCAAGGTTCTGGCGGGTAAAGTAACAGGAGACCTTTTAATTTGGGCTGTTTATTTTTGGCGTCTACTGGGCAAAGGTACAGGTACACCCCCCCCCCCGAAAAGGTTCTACAGACACGCCCCTGTCCCCTGTCCCATCAAATTACCCTTGCTTTGCCACTAAACACCTTTTTACGAGTAAACAGCACGCCACCCGTATACAGCCTGCAGTCTAACTCCATCCAGCCACCGGGCCAGCCACATCCCTGGTTATCAAATTAATGTTCGCTGCTTGTCAGGTCTCGGTTCAGAAGCATGTTTTGGTGATAATGTGAGGGTAATATGTCGGGAGCAAGCTACCGCACAAACACATACAAATTACGTCACGGGTATCACGTAGTACCGGTGTTACACTTACGTGCGTTATTGATTCATCTATATACCTCCTTCCGTTCTCTTCAAAGTGAAAAACAATGACACATATTCTCACACTCTAAGGGAAAATGATTCTTAAAAGGTTCTTTTTTAGAA
>JZLH01S0620848.1:2618-16979 GCA_001188425.1 Eucidaris tribuloides | reverse complement strand
TATAACTCACTTACAATAGCTAGTAGAATACTAATTTTTGGTGAAAATATTCATTCTGACATTTCTCACAATTATCTACAAAAAAATTTGCCGAATTGGAATTAATTTCTTATGTATTTTATTGATTTGTGAATTTCTTATGTATTTCTGTGTTTTTTCGACCTTTTGTTTTCTACTGTTTTTTCAATGAAATTTGTTGGGGACACTTTTGCAATCATAAACAGCATAAAATTAATTAATTTCAACCAGTAAAAGCAATAATAATCATACATTTATGATTTTGGGCTGAAAACCCAATTTCCATTGATTTTGTACACGAAATCACGTTTTTGAGCGATTTTGGGGTTGACATGCATGTATAAAAAGTCGCGCAGCGTAGTAACGGTACGTCCGATTTTCGCGAAAATGGTCTCAAAAGATGCACAAGACTTGAAAGTAAAAAGTCAGCGAGCGACGCGATCAAAAATTTTTGCGCGGCAGCATGGTTGCGAAATTCGTCGAGGGAGGGGGGTCAAATTGACCCCCCCAGTTAATATAGGGTTAAAGATGTCATAAACTTCCTATTCCCTCTCTGCATTTCTCATTTACCCCCTACCTACATTTAAACAATCATCATACTTTTAGCCTCCATTTCCCATTTTCCCTATATCTTCATCTCTATCATAAATTGTGTACAAGACTGTAACTCGACTTTTGTCTAAATTGATGGGATTTGTGGGGTCCACAAAGATTCCACTAAGGCAAAGTTGACTGTATGCTCATCATACCGATGAGCTCTAAATACAACCATTACATACAATTTTCGGAGAATTCAGATCGCAATTTATGGACACTATTTTGTATTGATTACAACTTCACTTCATCCTGTGGGCATGAGTGTAGGTACTGTTATTGATTTACGATGTATTTTGAAACTGTGCACAAATTTATTATCATTTCACGGAAATGGCATGCAGAAAAGAGTATTGACCAGATAATTTCAGGTAAGCAAAACACTGTTCAACACACGTACTGTGTTTTTGATGGTTTATTTGGCCTATATTATTGTCCACAATGCCCCAATCTCAAGGAACGGTGCAGTCAAGATGATCTAATGGCTGCAAATGAGAAGGCCCTGCGGTGTGCCAAGTCGTGGCCAAATATCCAATATGTCTAGTATATTTTTGCATCCACCTATCATTCTCATTGGCTACCCAGGTGGGGTCTGGTGGCCTCATGTTTGAGCTCCTGTGAATGAAGACTGACTGGGCGTGCCCCTTGAATTGTCGGGAACGGAGCGGCAAAGGCTAACGGGCCTTACCTGGGTGGAGCTGGGATTTGTGATGGGTGGTGCAAGTACTTTCTAACTCTTATCTTTTTTTTTGTTTATTATTTTTCACTATTATTTTCTACAGTATGATATATTTTTGGATTTGTGTAGATGACGGACACGAAGGAAGAAGAAGAATTGTCAATATTGGCAAGTTTTTAATGATATATCGACAGAGAATTTCTAGGTAACGGCCTTCATACAAAGTAACAAGATATATGATTATCAGAATTCAACTTTACTGCTGTGATAATAAATAACATTTTTAGTTTTCTGACATTCTTCCAGCGATAAAATTGACACGATTTCCGCTGGTACACAAATACATACATGCACAAATTTTCATCGTGATACAACCATTGTATGGTAGGAAACTTACAATTCCTAAGTGTTGCTTGCATCAGTGTGTTTAACGTTTCAGCCGAATGCGGGGAAATTCCCCTCTGCATTAATTCTGGTGAAAATGAAAGAACAACAAAAAATTTTATCATTTATAGCATCATTAAAAGAAACCAAATATATTTGTACAAATTTCACAGAATTTCTGTTGACATACAAGTAAAACATTCTCATATGAATGGATGACTTCTATCAGGCTGTTATATAAATATTCACAGTTTTGCTTTCACCATATTGCCCTTCAAAACTGAACTAACAACAAAGTAAACATATTTATTGGGTTGCTGCATTTCTGTTTATCTTGATCAATATGAGTTTGTACAATAAACATTTGAAAAATAGTATGAATATGTTTCATTGCAAGGTTGGAACTTTCATGGGTGGGTATAGATGATCAGGTATGTCATTGATCATGATTGTCATATCAGCACAGAAAATAAGAAAATAAGAAAGCAAACCAGTATATCACTGACAAATTCAGACTTGATGTATACCAGAACAGACATTACACAGATATAAAGTCGTCTGGATATCCCGTCCTGAGCAGGGTTGGCAATTTCCCGAGAAATACCTGTATTTCCCACCCAGGCGGGAAAAACTGGGAAATACTGGGAAATATGTGGGCAATACCTAGCCGTGTACTCTTGAAGTTGTACAAGGTCAACTAAGAAGGCCATTAATGCAGTTCATTTGGGCTTCTTCATACACAAAACCATCTTGAACTGATAAATTTCTGATGAAGACTCTGAAAAACCTCTTTTCAATTTTGATAATGTAATTCAGTGTTATTTCATATACTGTCCAATACAAACAGTATTACACTGTACATTATTCAGGTGTTACATTGTGGGGTGTAGCCCTCATCTTACTAAATATACAGGGTCAAAATTAACATCTGTCAATGGGGTGTGCTATTTTAAGTGTTCTGGATTTATGGAGCAATTCAGATATTTGCAGACTGGAATGATTGAAAAAAAAATTATAAGATAAAAGCAGGTGATTTTAAAATTTCCATACTTTTAGTATTGATTTGGCTGAGTAGAAAATTTGTCCCACCAATCATAATGAGTCCCTTGTTCCCCACCATCACTTAAGTTGGTTCTTTGTTGTATTTTGTGTTGAATCACACTTACTTACAATCTCTACCATTTAGAGTTTTTATCCTTCAAGAAATAACTTTTTTATAGTATTTCCCAGTATTTCCCGTTTTTGTCAAAAATAGCAAGGCGGTATTTACCGGTATTTACCGCCCAACCCTGGTCCTGAGATTGCTCTTAACTTAGTGTAACACACAAGTATGCTGAAATGGATTGGATGTACAACACAAAAAGTCATAGAGTATGTGATGACTTTGCTAAGACCCAGGAGAGGAGGGGGGGGGGGGGTAGGGGGGGGTCGTGCGAAGTTGCCTATCTCAGTGAATCAATTTGCATGAGACTCCCACAGGACAATAATATAGCTTAGGGGACCAGATGTGTAGAAACAACAGAAATGTATGAAAAAATCAAACAAAATATTTGTGTGAGAAAAGGCTGAAATGTGTGAGAGTTTGCAGCCCTGACTGAGGGTGGGTCGGTCCCGCTGGTTGTTTGGATTCAAGTACAAAGCAGTCAGTTTAGGAGTTGTGACCGCAGAGTTTAGTGTTCTACGATCCCTTTGCGTCAGTAGTCAATGACACATTCCAAGAACATGCATGAGCTAATTTTTCTTTAGTTGGGGTTTTTCTATTCATTTTGATTTGCTCTCAGCCGCACCTACCCCTTCCCCCATCCTAACCACTTACCTTGTATCGTTGCTTCATCAACTTTGATGTGTGATACTTGGGGCTTCATTAAATCATCATCATCGTCGTCCGCTATCGTACCACCCTCAGCCGGACTTGGTGGCAGCGACACTGAATAGAGAGATATTGTAGATCATAGAATTTAAATATTGGATCTAAGCTTTAACTCTTTATTTGTATGTCATTCTACAGATATTTTGGAATAAAGAATGGTGGGTCATTGCATTTGGGGTACTGTAATAATACGTAAAATGAAATGCACAATCTGGATCACTAAATCTACAGTCATTGGGGCATTATAATGCATTACACCAACATCACAAAGCTGAATTTGTTTCTGCTCTTGCCTAATGTTATGTACTGTATGACCACTCTACCTGTGCACAGTTATTTTACCTTGAAAAGCTACAAATTTAAATTAAAAAATGCAGAAATTGTTGCCAGTATAAGTGTACTTCCTGTTAGTCTTTTTTCCCCTTGAGGTACCATGAATTCTTTGATCTCCACATGTTAGTATTAGACAACCACCCACCAAAGATTGTGCAAATGTGCTTGGCAGAGTTCTGAAGAAATCAAACACAGTTCAAGTGGGTCTCTTGGTTTCCTTTTCAAGTAGAGGTCACATTTTATTGATCAGGGACTCAAAATGTGATCCTTGTCAGAGAATCGTATAAATATGATGCACAATTCTCAGTGCATTAGTGAAATTATCAACCCACGTTCACGTTAAAATTTGTTAGAAAATCACAAGGTAAAACAGATTGATACTTCTGGATATTTCAAAGTGAATGTGCATTGGTAATTTGCACTAATATGCACAAAGTGCGACAAGAGGCCTTGGTCTCAGTCTCGGTCCTAGTCACCTGTACAAACCCTATGGAAAGGTTGTGTTTTGGAGTGGCCTCGGTCTCGGTCCTAACCCTATGGAAAGTTTATGTTTTTGTGTGGCCTAGACCTCAGAACCTGTGGTCTCGGAACCAACACTAAAAGGCTTGGATTCTTACACCTGTTATATAATTCATTACCTCTTGAGATGGCATCGACTGATGGAAACTGTTTCTCATCACCGTTGGTCGTGGGCGATATGTCTAACAATGCTCTGGCAGCCAGGATTGTTTCTTGGGGTTTACTCGTTGGAACTGCTTCGTCGGATTTACTGTCACAAGCATTAGCTGCAGAAAGAAAGATACAAAACACAAAAAAAGTTTGATAAGTTACTGTAAATAGGGCCTTTCCTATCCCTGTGTGATGCAAAACATATTAATTTTCAGTACTTTGTCTGCCACAACTTTTGGGACCAGTATACTTTGCATTTCAAATGTTTTGTGTCAGGTGCCCTTTTTTGTATGCCCTTGATGCCACCGATGTCTCGAGAATGCCTGCCCCCTTTTTTTGAACTTTTACATTTTGAAAATGATGCTGTATCTTTCAATTCTAATTTCCTGTGGCTGTCCTGTTATTTTCATAATAGATTGAAGCCATACATACTTCTGCAATTAAAAAAATGAAGCCTGCAATAGTCACGAAACAAAAGAAATACCAGTTTTGTGGGGGCATATGCAGGATGTTACATACATGTATGTAATGCTGGAGATGGAATGCAAGTAATTTTACAGCTATAAATGAAAACAGAAAATAGCCTGCTGTATGTTGTATTGTCTTCCAGATTTTTTCTTCACTTGCACTAAAAAAAAACAATGCATGCAGAAGCAAGCCAATGTCATGATTTGCTTCACTGCCAGAAATAACTACTAAAAACAGGAAATTACGGGAAACTGAAAAGCAATACACGGTCAATATTGTCTTGAAAAATACTGAAGCCATGTGGGTCCATTGGTATGTTAAGTAGAACATCTAATATTGGAGTTACATGTTTACTACATCTTACTACATTTTTGCCAAGTTGTTCAAATACATTATAAAAATACATTCTCGAAACAAAATGTCTTGTACCCTCAGTAGTGACTTTGACTGAAAACCACCAATCAAAAAAGAAGGGAAAAATTGTTAGTACATGTATTCAGAAGGACCTGGTAAGAATAAATGTATGTTGTACACTGTAACTTTCAATTCTATTGCCATGTTAACACTCAAAAAGAAAGAAATTTACATAAAAAAATAAAGTATCTGGGAATAGACTACAGTGTATGCTGTAAGTGAATTTTAGCTTTTATTCCATTTGATTGATACTTTCAATCATATTTGAAAAGTGTCTTTTTATATTTCAAAATTTGATCTATTTTTATTTTGTAATATTAACCTTATAATTTACTAGTCTGTTAATCTTTGCTAGGTCTTCCAATTTCCAAATAGCCCATAAAATGTTCCTATTGTAGATTTTGTTGTTGTTGTCATATTGCTTTTAACTGTAGAACTTCATTACATACGTGTATCCCATCCATCACAGGACAATGTCACATCAAATCACAAACAATAACCTACCAATAAAATCTAAGTATGCCCTTTGCTTAGAAGCTCAGACTAACCTGCACATATTCATATGCCATAAACACATATCATTCAATCCATACTATACACAAAAGAGAATACTATATTTAATTTCTTTTAAGTAATGTTGTCGTATCGTACATACTTTAAAAGAGAAGACAGACTAAAAGATAAGGGGGGGGGAAGAAGATGAATTATCCAACAATATCCACAACTATCCACAAATGCCACCACTACCACTTCATGGATATGCTGTGAATGAAAACATAATGCTGGAGAGCTATCCATGCTACCAGGCCAGCAAGCGACAAAAGGCACCCATTAAACTGAGCTTCAATTCAGGACTACACAAATCACCAACTATTTGTCCTGAAATGACCTTTTGGCCCTCTTTGTTAAAATTGGGCACAGCTGCAAAAAGATTGGTGTAATGTGTACTATCAAGGACAGGTCAAATACATGTACATGTACATGTATGGGAGAGATAGACTGAAGTTGGAGGCTAATTGTAATTTGAATGTGGAATCTAGGGGTACCTGTAAATAGATACAAAATAATTATTCACTTGTTCAGAATGCATGTAGTTCTTGTGCCACAGAAATGTTATGTGGCCTTAGAAATGTTAATCTTGTACCAACAATGCATAGTTATCCAGGTAAATTCGCTTTAACCAAACAGATATTTTGTGTTATCTATTTTTACATTTTTATCTATCAACAGATTTGGTTAAGGTGGAGGGTCAATATGTATTCAAATAAACAAAATTTATATACAAAGAACAAGATGTCAAATCAACCTACTTATTATGAAAGGAAAATAACACAAAATATAGGCGTACAACAAAAGAAAATAAAAAGAAAACACAGAAAAGTCTTTGAAATACATCATTACATAATGTATCCATTTACCATTGAGCCCATTGCACACATTTATTGTTGAAAAGCAACATGTAGATTGTATTTTAGAGTAATAGTTTTGGCATAAAAAATGTAAATTCCAAACACACTACAAATAGTTGGGGTCTTTTAAATGAAGTTTGAGAAAATACCAATATTGTCCTTGTCTACACGTAGTTTACCCAGGCTCTCAATACAACTGCACAACATAATCTGAACGGGTTAACTGTACTTTCAACAGGGCTCAACACTAACACTTGCCTACTTGCTCAGGGCAAGTAACATTTTGATATGAAATGAGCAAAATATAAAAATCTTACCAGAAATGAATAAAATATATCTAAAGGTTTGTGTTCAGGCAACTTAAAATACTAAATTTCATCATTATTTTGTTCACAGTACTCAATGTTAATACTCTTTAAATTAAAAAATCACACCTTTTGCAACCTCCAGAATTAAAATAACAAATGCCCAATGCTATGAAAAGGCCTATTGGTTAAAATAAGTGAGAAATATTTTTTTATGTTTTTGATTAAATTGTGTGTTTTGGGGCAAGTAAATTTTTCATTCAGGCAAGTAAAAATCTGAAAGTGATAATTTTTTGAAAAAAAGTTAGTGTGGAGCTCTGCTTTCAACATTTTTTGACAAAATTATACCATGGAAGGCAGGCAAAGGGTTAGGAAGTCATTGCAGGAGAATCCAATGTGGTACACCTACTTAAACTTAGAATTGATCCTTTTTAAAGCCCAAAGTTAGTTTGGGGATTTTTGTTTATTTGAAAGCTTTATGCCCCAAAGTCATAACCCTCGCAATAAATAAATTCTGAATGTCTTTAGTTTATTTTAAATTAATTAATGAAAAATCTCGGGGGGTACCCCCCCCCCCCCAATTTTTTTACATTATAGCATCTAAAGGGTTAAAAAGGCTTAGGTTACATGTGTTATACCTCATCTGAAAGAGCAGACTTAGCTCTTTCAGATGAGTATAACTCATTGACCTTTTTGTCTTTGGTTTTTTTTTTAAAATTAATTGAATAAATGTCGGGGGGACCCCCGACATTTTGACTATATTTTACATATAGCATCCAAAGAGGTAAAAAGGTATATGAGTTTATACCTCATCTGAAAGAGCTGCGTCTTCTGCTCTTCGAATGAGTATAACACGTGTAAGTTTAAAGCCTTTTTAACCCTTTAGATGCTATACTGTTAAAGTTTTTTTTTTTTTTGGGGGGGGGGGGGTCCCTCCGAGATTTTTCATTAACTAAATTAAAAAAAAAATAAGACATTCAGAATCTATTATTGCAGGGTTATGACTTTGGGGCATAAAGCTTTCAAATAACAAAAAATCCCCAAAACTAAACTTGGGCTTTAAGCAGGAAATTTACTGGATAAATCCAGGGACTAATGGAAAGGAAAGTATTCAATTTCATACAAAAGAATAAATTTGGTGGAGGAGCTTTTTCCTGTACATTATGATTATCAATGTTTGATGTTCTGGTAGTTTTGTTACTTACTGTACATTTATATATATATATATATTTATATGCTCCCTGGAGCCTAATGTACTTCAGACCATATTCCACACAATTTCCTAAAATCAACAAACAGATGAAGCAGGGACAGAATGATAGAGGAGCAGATGTACTGTATCATTTATGCATGCATGCAGGGCCTGATTCCAAAGTTAAGATTTACATCTTTTGCTTTGTACTGGGTCATTGGACCATGGGGACACCTGCCCCAAACCTCAAATATCAACATTACTTCACAAGTCCCAACTCTTTCAACAATGTTAGCTACTAAACCTTTGTACATATAGTTTGGACCAACTCTTCTTTGTTTGTTGTTGTTTTTTGCTGGAGACCAGAGAAGAAGATTGATATTAGGTTTTACTCTTTGGACCAATAACCATCCAGAGTCCAGACTTATGTTGTTTTTGCTTTTTTGGGGGACTGGGCAAATCAAAGGTTAATAGGTTATCTTCACAGTGCAGTCAGACATCATCTGTGAAATATTGATACATTAGATCAAAACTTTTGTTTTGTTTTTTGGTGGAGACGGAGATTAAAAAGTTCCACTTGTTGTTGTTGTTGTTTTCTGTTGAAGAGGGAGATCGGAAAGTTCCACTCTTTGTTTGTTGTTTTTTGTGGTGGAGAGGAAGATTGGTAAGTTCCACCACTTATTAGACCAATAACTGACCAGAGTTCAGAACTTCAGATTACTGTTGTTTTTCAAATTTTGGACTGTGCAAATCAAAGTTTAATTTCTAATCTAGGTCTACGATATCTTTAAAATGTGATCAGATGTCATCTGTGAAATAATGCAGTGTGCTAGATCACACAAAAAAAGAACCAAGGATGTCCACATAACTCAACAAAATAAATTCATTTTTTTTTTCATTTCTTGTCAAAGACCAGGATGTGGTGAATGTTGAAGTAACCATCAAGTTGGGCATGGATTGAGCCTTCTTATGTACATGCAACATCATCTTATAAATGTGATTGAGGAAACTTACAGATTCATTGTAATTTGGTCAACAACTCCACAATCATTTTGGGTTGTTTACATATTTTCACACATCAAACATGCTGTTCATCTTGTGACCTCAACAATATTTCCTCTTAATCAGGATCTCATGATTTAAAGGTGCTTGTTTGTCACATGTGAATGAAAATGTGAAAATTGGCAAGGTTGGAATTTATCATTATGATTATTTCATTTTTTAACTTAGGGGATTTGTTTTCAAGTCATTACTAAATATGTAGGCCTAATGATACTAGATAGATTCCATACATTGAATCTTATGAGAAAATCAGAAAAACACACAAGTTGGAATGTCCATATAGTACAACCACAGATGACAACCACCAAAGTTTTCTGTTTTGGGTTTATTCATCTGTTTAGTTTATTTGATTAGTTGCTTGCTTGTTTACTATTATTTCACCTACCTGTACTTTTATTTATTTTGAGTGGGAAGAGAGGAAGTTGGCTTTGCATTTTTTGCAACAATTACTGGTACATATTTGAAAAAAAAAATTGATGAAATAATTATTGATGGATGTTTACTGCACTTTAAGGAGACTGAAATTTGTGGAAATCTTTTGTTTTCTACAAGAACAGGGTTTTACTGATAGGCCTTTGTAAAATCAACACAGAATTTTACCAACAATGCAAAGCCACAATATTTTAAGGCCAAAACATGTGGATCCAAATTTTGGGTATCATCATACACAACAAAGTCAATATCAATCTGCTAGTGATGGAGTAAACTGCTGAATATCTGACAGCAAAGTCATAGTTTCTTTGTTGGAAATAAAAAATGCATCTCTCGTACTCGTAGAATGCTATGTGGCAATTACATCTAATGTGGACTCTACTGCATGGAATGATAAGAATGGGAGGTCTTACTCTTGACTCTTAATCAATTCCATCTGATAATGAAACATGTTGCATCTCTCATTTGTTTTCCGTTTCAGATTTTGAAGACATTTTCAAGAAACTGTTATTTTGTTATCAAAATGGGAGAGAGATATAACATATAACGTTAGATTTATTCAATAAAATTAAAACCGCAATTGTGACAATTTGCATTTTAAATGGTGGGTTTTGTAGCTTGGCATCCTGAATAATAAGTAAATGATTAAAATGTCTTTCTGGTGATGCAAATGTACTAGAGCATCGCATTTGCAACCATGCAATATTGTCTCCATGAATTTGACGCAAATACTCTTTCTTCCACAAATAATTGACAATATTCTGGTCAAAAATGAAAAAAAAAATATCTGAATTTGCTGTAAAACAAAGAGTCTGTGCCAGTGTGTTGGGGTCAGAATTAGACTAACAATGTCTTTAGTTCCATTTCTGTCTAGACTCGAGACCCGGATAACTGGTTAACACGCAAGTTTGCAACACATCTTGCAATTGCATCAGATTCAGAAATTCAGACAAAACTACCAGCAAAAAATAGTCAGACATGTAAGTTGAACAAAAGAACCATACAGGTTGATCCACCACAAAGACTGGGCCAGGCGACAAACATAATTAAGTAGCATCTAGAATTTAGAAATTTTGGTACGACCTGGCTTCGACAAGTGAACGTTCCGAGGCGCGAGGCTCCGGCACAACAATACGGCCCACTTCCTGGATTTTGTAAAGACGACATCCACAACAACAAAGATTAAGACACGACTCCAGAATGTAATTAGAAATCATATTCTCGAAAAATTTCAGCCACCAAACGATAACCACTTTCAAAAATACATTCAGAACATTTCAGAAATCATAATGTGCATAAAAGAAACAAGTGATAAAAGTAACAGATGCGAGAAAACACGAGCAGAAAAATACCGGAAGCGATTTCCAGACCACGTTGTGTTGATTACATTATAACGTTAGCGTTGCGAAGGCATCACTTCCGCGTTTTCGTACGAGCAATAATTTCATCACATTATGTCATCTTACGGCTGTAACTCAGACAAAACAACCCATATACGCAGCGTCCAAAATTCATAAATGGAATTGGCATACCTGCTTCAAGCAGTAAATCCAGATTTTTTCTCACATCCGACGACATTTTCGAGTATTCTGTTGGCAGACACGCACATTCACACTGCACAAACGTAAACGACTCGCAGACGAAATCAGCAGATTTGCATTCGATCGATCGCAAATATCGCGGCGCAAATACTATGCAACTGTTTAAAATCAATGCGCGAGCAAAATGCCGGAAGTAATTTGCATAATAAATAAATCGTTTGGTGCGTGCAGCTGATCTGTGCTTGTGCAGCAGAGCATCTGAGCAGAACTTTTTTAATCGAGTTCTTGAATTGATCGCGGGAATTGATGAACTTTACACAACTATCGTGTATTAAAACAAAAACAGACGATTACAAATTGCACCAGTCCTCATAGATTGGATTGATCTGTTTATTTTTTCTCACAAAAATTCATCTGATGCATTTTTGGAAGAATTCATTATGCTATCATATTTTGTTTATATATTTTACTTCAAATATTGAGTGCCTCTGTCCTTACTTTTATCAGGAAAGAATACTATTTTTGGTGTCATTGGTTAAAACTGTATCTACGGGTATGTAAATTTGTGTTATTGTAAAAAAAAATATGGATTTGATGGTTACTCTACCTAAACTTCAGACTCCCAAAACATTGCAAACATTGTAAATAATATACATTTCCACCCCCCCCCAAAAAAAAAAAGCTGGGGCTATTAATTAGTATAATAAGTGACAAACATGACGTCTAGACTACGAAGTTTTACAGAAACAATGAGCTCGTTGACTAATTTAAAATTGAAAAAAAAATATTGCATGTTTATTTATCTAATTATTTATAATTATTTATTCATCTAGTTATTCATTGAACAGTTCATAGTGATTCATTTACTATATAGTGACATTGACAATAGTGTCAAAGTGGGATATGTCTTGTTAGGAAAATTCAATTAAAATCAAAGTGTGACATCACCAAAATGGTCACATATCAATAGACAAAAGACATGAAGAAAAAAACCCAACCTCGAAAGTATCGTTCAATTTCTTTTGTCATCACTTGAACAAAAACTTGAACATTTTCTGTACAAAATAAAGGATAAGATGTGAAACAGTTTGCTGCATTAAAGTACTGCATAATATATGGATAATAACATGCATGAAAATATTTATGAAATTTTTAATGCTTCAGTCCTGTATTTAAGTAGCTCTTAATTGGCTAAAATTTACAATTGTTAACGATTTTAATACAAAGGGAATTTTCTGAGTGTACTGAAACTGAACCAAACTTCATGTAGTTGCGAGATTCGCCTCCTCATCCATAATTTCTCTCGGTCTGGGGTCTTTCTCTGACCAATAATATCAGTTTATCTAATTGAGGTAGTAAATATCAAATTTGCATAGACGCAGTCATTTGTTATGTTACAGTTATACAAACAATATAGCCACCAGGGATAGCCCCTGAAATCTTTAATAAATCATTTTATTGCGTGCAGACTGGACCAATCAACATTTCGCCGCCCGCCTAGTCTGATTCTCAGACCCTACTCGCTGCCACTTGGGCCCGAAGGGCCCAACCCGAGCGCTCAAAAGTGCCTAGTCTTTATTACTAGACATACTAGTTTGATTGCGCAAGGAGAAAAAAAATGAATACAGCCTGTAACACAGGCTACCGCCCGCCCGCACTCGCGATGCAGGGACTACTTTTTTTGGCAGCAGGATATGCACTTCGAGAGCACTGTACACGTGCTAAACTAAAAGCAAACAACCAAAACATTGACGTTCAAAAGTGCCTAGTCTTTATTACTAGACATACTAGTTTGATTGCGCAAGGAGAAAAAAAATGAATACAGCCTGTAACACAGGCTACCGCCCGCCCGCACTCGCGATGCAGGGACTACTTTTTTTGGCAGCAGGATATGCACTTCGAGAGCACTGTACACGTGCTAAACTAAAAGCAAACAACCAAAACATTGACGTTGTGTTTACCTTTTGAAAGGCAGTACATGTATATCTGCCGCATACAAAGCAGGCGAGCGTGTTCAATATATTCTTTCACAGTGCCTGTGGTAAGTTTGCTTGTAATTCAGAGGGCAGAAAGTTTTCAAAACATACTAAAGAGTAAAGATAGCTCTGGAGTTGTTTCAAGTACAGTTTTAGTCGGCTTTTGTGCTCTCTAATGTTGATCGAGTCCAATCTCGCACATCAAACACGTCAAACTCTACCGGAAGTTCAACCGGGTTAAAACAAGTTAATAATTATAATAAATTTTACAGGCACGTCACGTCTGCTCATTATTCGGAAAAGAATGTGATTTTGGGATGTGTTCGTGTTTACCGTGATTGTTTGTTGATAAATATACTGGTCAAATAATAACTTTCAGTACATAAAGCCCGGGCATTAATTTTGTATTTTGTGAATAAAAATATTTAGTGCCACCAGGGAGGTGTGAGTGTGAGTGGTGCCACGAACAGATGGAAATCTAGGTTCCAATTCCAGTACAGTTTTTCAAGTTCAATCTGAGCTTCAGGAATTTAATACACTCACCCTGAGGCTCAGGCTGAGCCCATGTGAAAAATTGTAGTTATGCACATGAGACAGTATTGCCTCGCTATTTGTTTTCTACGATTTTGTGCTTTGCATGGCCGGGTGATGACGATTGAATGTAATTACATTCTATATGAATTCATATTTTATATTGAATTCATATTTTCAGTTTCAATTTCATTATTTTCATTTCACCCAGTCCTCAATTAGAAATTGCTCTGTATTTCAGCACCCTGACTTACATAAGTCCAAACCTTCCATTTTTTTTCTCATTCCCTCCTTTGTTTTGTCCCTTCATCCTAATTATCTTCACCCATTTATTTGACCTCCTTCCTCTTTGTCTTCACATAATTTTGTCTTCATTTTGTACTACAGTGGCTCTGATTATAACAAACTCCTTGGGTCTAGAACAATTTGATGCAGTATTTGGTACCCCGGGGTACCAAGTAGAAATCCGCCATTTTGTTGAATT
>JZLH01S0620842.1:4256-18111 GCA_001188425.1 Eucidaris tribuloides | reverse complement strand
GGCAGGCAACAATAAACTATACATATAACTCAAACAGCTATGTGATATACAAATGTCCCAGTGTGATGAGTTTAGATTATGAATACAATTCAAAAGGTGTTGATCAAAAGATAAAATACAGGAGATTTGGAGGGAGAGAAAATATTTTAATTTACGGTTTTGTGATACATAACAGAATCATGGGTATTGCACGATGGAAATGACATTGTAAATAATCATACTTGAAATTATGAATTAAATTGATTCAATTAAATTAAACTGTAAAGTATAGAGTAAATGTGTATACACAATTAATAAATGGAAATGACATTGTGAATAATCATATTTGAAAGTATGAATTAAATTGATTCATTTAAATTAAACTGAAAAGTCCAGCGTGCATGTGTCATATCAATTTCTAAGCGATCTTTTACTATCTTCATGGTTTGCAGTTTTGCAACACAATGGTAAACTGGAACTAAAACCGTCGTTTTTGGCACATTTTTTGCCATGGTAGCAAATCTACAAGGTTTAAATATAGTGACACGAGATGTATGATAATCAAAGGTTTCTCTTTAAGGTTATATCAAAATACGTGACCAAAGTCAATGTTATGACCCGCGGAATTGATTCTAAAGACTGCCTTTTTGGTAAAAAAAAATCTCGTGTAAGATCCCCTTTTTCACAATTTTTTCTGACTTTGCCGCTTTATAAAATGAAAGTGCGCCATCGATAAATATATTGACGATAGGTGTGTGTAGAGGGAAGTCTGAGGATTCTAAAAATGTACAAATACAATTTTATTGGCTAGGAGAAGGCCCCGCGGAATTGGCAAAAACCAAACACAAACTACATCTCTCAGTCCCAGCTGCACGCAGCCTTTATTATGCGTTCGAGTGTAAATGAGAACAATGACAGCAGTCCATCGCTTGCTCCTATACAAAGGACGGTGTGAGAGCAGTCACGCATGACCTGTGCGGTACCTCGGATTTCTCTGCGCAAAAGAGGATCGTTTTCTTTTGTTAAGAAATTCATAATTATGATACACTATAAATAAACGGAAATGACATTGTAAATAATCATATTTGAAAGTATGAATTAAATTGCTTCAACTGAATTAAACTGAAAAGTCTATATAGAGTACATGTGTATACACTATAAATAAACGGAAATGACATTGTACATAATCATATTCGAAAGTATGAATTAAATTGCTTCAACTGAAAACATTTTTTTTGGAAAAATGCGCAAAAACCAATAGTTGTGTGATGTATGTTCTAGGCACACTGTTCCAAATTCATAGGTATATCAGCCTGATTACAGTACGTATGTTATACCAGACGGTTGTGCTGGCATGTGTCAGGCAATAAAAGGAATTCAAGGTATTCTACATGTACAAACCTATTACACTTTGGCACTGTCCATGAAGGTAGAAAGAGACCTAAATGCACTGTCTGAAAATAGACTAGTACTAGAAAATGGACTAGATTTTATTGTCACTAAAGACAAAAAATAAAACATAAATGGAAGTCAAACATTTACTATAATTCCACTTAAACTGCGTTTCTAGCTCCTACACTTTGCTGAAGGTTCTTCAATAGCATTTTCTTCTATACATCAGTATATTTGCATGATGTTAAATTTTCGGCGTGCAGAAGAGACACCTGGCCTTTAAAGGCATCATTAGACAATGTTCCCAGTTTGAAAACGAAATCTGCGCTACTTAATCCTCAGTGCTATTCGTGTCTCTGATATATAGTCTAAAATGAAGCCTTGTAAAAATTGCAGTTCACCGAACGATCATTAAATGCTTGTAAGAAGTGAGCAACCAACATAGAATACGGGGCATTGACCAAAAACGTTCTGGAAAAAAAGTTCAGTAGTCTCCGGATTGGTATTGAAAACTACATTACAAATTGATCAAGATGAAGTTGCTGATGAGGAAACACAGTTGTTCTCCAATTTTTTGCGCGCGTTGACAAGATAATCGACTAATTAGTGAGGCAAGTTCCTCAATCCCATTCGTAGAAGGAAACACCGTCAATATTTCTATGTAGCGATTTCACAGACACGAATATTACTCGTTGAACCTGTTACCCACTATCGGTCTAGACAGCTATGTTATTAATACTCATGAAGGTCTGTGGCATACACACCGGAATGCACTGGTGAAGGTATTCTTAATGATTGCTTTCAAATGCCTCGCGAAAGTTCCTATTCAGTTTTCAAACATCTGCGGATTAACAGGGACATTGTGACTACATAGGTTGTGAAGCACTTCCTAGTATGATGTGACGGAGTGATATTCCAGCCACGGTGAAAGTCTACGGTAGTTTGTACACTGAGAAAATGTACATGGTCACGACATTATAAATAACCGTCCTAATTAATTAAATTTCACTAAAACACACACCACACATTTATTTTGGAGAACAAACCTGAAATAGGATTTTAGTAATATTTGAATAATCATCACTTAGAATTTGTAAAATGCGAATAATGGAACTAAAAGTCACGATATTTTGTCTTTCCCTACAGTATAATAGACATTCTAATTTCTCAGAGCCCCATAGATTGCTGTGTTATACCCCCCCCCCCCCCGATGAGCGGATATTTATTTGAACATATTTGCTGGTAATAGCATAACTGTCTGAAATTTTGTGTTCGGGGCTGCTTATTTATCCATTTAAACACTATCGTGTATATCAGATATCAAAGTTTGATTTTTTACGGGGCTTCAACAGTGTAAAACAATGTATTTAAGGCCATATTCTTTGCATATTACTTTTTACCATGTAACTTGTAGTGGCGAACAAAATTTCAAACAATCCCCTGCGTACGCGTATGCTTTTAATATAAAGATAATTGCCATACAAATGAAACAAAATCACAATGTATTAAATACGTGTGTGTGTGTGTGTGTGTGTGTGTGTGTGTGTGTGTGTGTGTGTGTGTGTGTGTGTGTGTATGTGTGTGTGTGTGTGTGTGTGTGTGTGTGTGTGTGTAAAATACGCCATTGTTATGCATACACATGTGGCTCTTTTGACATGAAAGCAGGTTGAAACCACACCTAACCAAATAAAATTGATACCAATTAATAACCCATGATCCATACTATTTTCTCAAATATAACTGACATACAAGTTACAAGTTGACTTCTGTAATTTGAAGTATTGAATTCTCACAATAAATTTCAAAGGCAACACCTTCATTTCAACCGTAAACTTCCCCGTTTCCTAAATCCCCTGTTATTTGTATTATGTTAACCTTGTTTATGTCCCCCATACCTCCGCCAGACTATAAATAAGTTTGCTTTTTACCCTTTACTTCTACCATTTTTATGTCGTAAAATAAATTTTGTTCACATTCTTTCATTTTTGTTTGTATCGTAAATATTTGAACAAGTATCTTATTACAATTTTCACCCTTGACATTTTTACCCATGACAATCTTAACGTTGACATCTTCACCCCAGGCATTTTTACCTCTGACATTTTTACCTATGACATTTCACTTCTGACATGTTTAACTCTGCTAAGATTACCCCTGACATTTTTACCTTAACATTTCTACCTCTCATATTACCTGTGATTTTTTTTGCCTTTGACGTTTAACCTCTGATGTTATTGTCCATGACATTTTATTTCTGACATGTTTACATCTGAATTGTTACTTCTGATAGTTTTATCCCTGCCTTTTTTTCACTTCCGACGTCTCTTTTTGGTATACTTTTACCACTGCCATTTTTTACATCACATATTTTTACCTCTGATATTTTAACCCTTGATATTTTTACCCATGGAAATTTTACCCTTGACGTTTTTACCCGTGGCATTTTTACCTCTGGCATTTTTACCTCTAACTGTTTACATCTGATATTTTTACCTCTGATAGTTTCACCCCTGCCTTTTTTACCTCCTTCAATTTTGTGGGCCGCTCAGCGTGCTTGAAGGCACCCTTAGCTTTTGCTTGTATGGATGGATGGATGTATGCATGTATGCATCCCAGATGTCTCTCAACTATTTCACACCAAAAAGGTGAACCTCGCCAAGAAGGCAAACTCCGATTTCGATGCCGTTTTGTATGTGGGTAGTGCCGGGTACAAGAGTTAAACCATGCGAACTGATGACGGGAAATATGCATATTAATGACCAAATTTGCATAATTCTTCTGATTGGCTAATAAGAACAAAGATGAACCTTGACTGCTCCATGTCTGATTTCCATGCAGCTTGGCATGTCGGTAGTGTTGGATACAAATGTTACCCAAGCAAACTGATGATGCAAAATATGCATATTAATGACTTCATTTGCATATTTCTTCTGGTAATTACTTTTATAGTCTTTCCACAATTTTTCATTGGGACATGTGAAGCGGCAAACAGGTTTATATTCTCTGAATATAGCAATTGCGAAAGCCGAGACCGCGAAATTCTAGTTGTTTCTTATATTTTTACCTCTGATATTTTAAACCTGATATTTTAACCCTGACAATTTTACCCTTGACATTTTTACCCCAGTCATTTTTACCTCTGACATTTTACTTTGTGACATGCTTACTTCTGACATTTTTACCTCTGGTAATCAAACCCCTGACAATTTTGCCTCTTGTATTATTACCTGCGACACTTGTGCATATTCCCTTTTTTTTGACCTCTGACATTATTACTCCCTCACATTTTACTTCAGATATGCTTACATCTGGCATTTTTATCTTAACAGTTCTACCGTGACACTTTTGCCTTAAATTTTCACGTCTGACATTTTTACCTCTATTTTTCCCTCTGACATTTTTATCCCTGACTTTTTTCCCTCTGTAGTTTTTACCCTTACGTTTTTTCTTGACATTTCTGCCTCTTATTATTACCTATGACATTTTTGCCTTGACATCTTTACTTCTGAACCTTACCCCTGATATTTTACTTAATATGTTTAAATCTCTGACATTTTCACCCCTGACATGTTTATATCTGACATTTCGTGTTTTTTTTTTTTTTACCTCTGACAGTTCTAACCCTGACAATTTAACCCCTGATATTTTTCCTATAGTTTTACACCTGGCGTTTTAACTCTGACATTTTTATACTAAGCCACTTTACTATACCAATTAATGTTTTACCTGGCACAACAAATACAATACAATCTTGTGTATATCATAAAGGGGCTTTCAATTATTTGTCTATTGTGAGTTTGTTCTGATGTTGTCTTGTTCATACTGTGTAATGCCCAAACGGCGATAAATGCACAATCAAACCTAAATGTAAACTTCACGATATCAATATTCACACCTGCTTGAAATAGTTTGGGTACACATTTTCTTCTATGGCCAGATCAATAGATGAGTAATGTTCTGATATCGAGTAGACAGTGAGTTTAGCACTTGTTGGAACTAAGCAGTGATTACTTTTTAAATTTTTTTATTTAATCGTATTACACTGAACTAACATAATTCAAAAACCCATGTGTCATAATCATCGGAAGATTGAAATAAAATTCTTACTGAAACAAACGCAATTTAAGGGAGCGGTCCACGGTGATAATATTAATACTACTGTACATTTCATACGTATTACTACAGGTTTGGCATCGACCT
Organism: Eucidaris tribuloides; assembly: GCA_001188425.1. Taxonomy (NCBI): domain Eukaryota; kingdom Metazoa; phylum Echinodermata; class Echinoidea; order Cidaroida; family Cidaridae; genus Eucidaris; species Eucidaris tribuloides. The sequence continues at coordinate 12,540 of JZLH01S0620842.1, read as the reverse complement.
TTGTCGAAATGGCCGAAAATACCGGGACGTCGGAGCGATCATTCCGCGTTGTGATGTGGTGCGTTCCTCGATCCGCTTCCACCGCCTTCGCAAAATGTTTGAATGCGATCGACGGCAATGTCGTCTGGTTTGAACCATATTTAACCGCATTTCTAATGAAGAACTTTTTCGAGAATAGTACACAAACCAAACTTCCTGCTGAATATGAAGGAAACGAGGAATTGTATGAACAGGCAGCTGCGGCCATTGGAAACATCTTCCCGTACACGTTTTATCCCGAGAGATTAGCGTGAGTTACTTCTTCAACAAGTTTTCTGAGAAATCGTACAAAGCTTGTCTGTTTTCAAATTGAAATTTAAACCATTCTGAAATATCGTTCTTTTAATTTGGTACGAAAGGCGCATTGAACACGAACGTGTTAACTAAGCAAACAGAATAGAAGACGAATAAAATACAAGTTATGGAAAGCAAAAATCAAAAAAGTCAAACGACAATAAATGATAAAAAACAGATGAAATACAACGAAATAAAGGGAATAAAGTAGAACCCAGGATATAAGTCGTTTTTCGATTGCTATAAGAAACCGTTTGGAGAAATTTCAATTCTATAAATCTTTCACAGATTATTATATAGAATTATCTTGGCTGCTAGTGAAAATACAGCATTGGCCAGTAAAAGAAACTTAGCCACAATTAAATTTGGATTTAAATCCAAATTGTTCGTAATAATTTTTTTACAGAGAGAAATAAGTTTATAACTACAAATACGTTCCTTCTTGGAATAATCTACCACTTTGAACTGTTTTGAATATGAAAACAATAATCATTTGTCATGGTAAAATATTCTGGTTATCTTATTATTTTTATTTTTATTATATAACAGGGTGGCAAATATAAAAGCAGAAGTGGAAGCGAGCACCAATAAATACGTCTTCATGAAAGACATGGCATTTTCAGTCAATGATTGTCGACAATACATTCCATCTGGGTTCAGGCACACCTTTCTCATTCGCGAGCCTTCCCGCGTCTATGTTTCTTTAAAGAAGGCCTACTCGGCACAGTTCTCCCAGGGGGACGACACATACGACTTAACAAAGGAAAATCCGTTAGGAGTTAACAAACCCAAAATCTTCAAGTGTCAGTATGAGTTGTGGCGCTATGTTCGTGAGAATATCGATCGAAACCCAGTTGTTATCGATACTAACGACCTCCTGTCTAAACCAGGTCAAGTTTTAAAGGCGTACTGTGATGCGGTCGGTCTTCCTTTTAGTGATTCCTTGCTCAAGTGGGAACCAACCGTAGACGAGTCTAAGGGCTGGAGAATGCCGGCAAAAGGAATTTTGGATGACAGCAATTATTTCTACAAGAACGCATTAAAAAGTACTCACTTCATACAACCACGTGATTTTGCACCCATCCCACGGGATCAACTGTCCTGTGACGTCATTAAGTGTGTCGACGCCGCCATGCCATATTACACAGAAATGTACGAAAATAGAATAAGGGTTTAGGAAGCACTGAAGTGGTCAAATGACGCAATATTATCAATGACTCTACGCCCTTACTTTGACACATTTTCACTCTGATTCACCATTGTTTTCTTAACGTATTAAAATGTTTTCTTTAAAAAAAGTTTGTATCGTATATTAGCTGTTTTAGTAAAGGCTTTGTACAAGCTTTCACTAAATGTCGAATATCTGTACCGGGACGTGTACGTCATTTAACCCTATTAAGGTTTTGGAGATGGCAGTATAACCATTGTAACAAAAATGCGACTGAGAGACAGAAATACTACGCATTATTTGGAAACAAAATGTGTTATGTATTGTGAGCCATTGGCTTGTCCCCAGTTTAAGAACATCTGAGCCTCATAATCATCCATGCTAGGAGTGTCTCTTATAAGGTCTAAAAGATAAAGCATTGAAAACGTTTTTACTTCAAAACGATTAGTTAGTGCATTAAAGGCAGTGCATCTCTTTTGCATGTCTAAAAATTAACATTGTGTAAATACAATGGCATTTAGAAGAAAATGCCATCTGGAAACATTTAGCAAAATATATGAACCAGAAACTCAGTTTTAGTGGAATTATAGTGACAATTTCGTACACGATCAGCGTGTACGTAATATAAGCTTTGTTTTTTTTAATTTCGGATCCAAGTCGGTGCAGTCGTACGACAAAAGTCGTGTCGTGTGCGGAGGCCTTTAGACTCTGATTTGATTTTTTTTTCTCGCGAGAAAAAAAAATCCAACCATAGAACATACACTAAACAGCTATTGTTTTTCTTTCGCATTTTCAAATTCTAGGTAATTGACCCCTAGATTTCACAGACATGTCCTTCATCAATAGCCTAAGAGCATGGGTTTTCTTTTTGTGGTCTGCGAGGATGTTTGCAAATGAGATCCACTGCTTTTAAAGGAGTGAAAAACTATACGCGATTGATCCCAATTTTCCCATGAATACCCCCATCGACTGCTGTGTTACAATTAATAGTGCTCCTGATGCATAAGTCACGAGTGATGTTTGTCCAGGCATAAAACGCCAGTAGCCTCATAACTTTCCAAGGTGTTGTATTCTAAGATGTTTCTTTCTTAATTCAAGCATTACATAGTTCCGATCTCCGATCTTTTGACATTTTACATTCCGCCATGTTAATTAGTATCTTTAATACTGCTTATACCATATTATACAATACGACCAACGTGTAAATTATTAACTAAATAATGTATCGCCTACTTGAAATGAGTTTTAAAAAGGTATATCTCTATAATCCCTAATACAGAAAAATAAGTAAAGACCAAAAAAAAAAATGATTTGTACATTAAGTTCGAATGCCTAAATATCTCACTCTAAGATGGATGTACGAAAATAGGATGAAGGTTCAGGTAGTATCGAGACCTTGAAATGATTCCAAATGATCAATGACTCAACGCCTTTACTTGTAAGGTATATTTACACTGAATCAATATCATTTTTTATCCCGTTCAAATGCTTTCATGGTTTTCGTATCATTATAAATTGTCTTCAGTACAGGTTTTATACATGTATAAGTTTTCTATGTGAAATGAGTGTTCATCATTTGACCATATTAACGTTTTCAACAAGATCCAACAATGTCTTGTGTTGCACACTTGACGTAAGTGACGGATTCACTGACTAGTCAGGATGAAACAAAAGTTTGTCTATTACACAGAAAATGTCTAACACATTTTTGTAAATAGCCAGGGTTATGTCGAAATGGGCATTGATATTAGGATTTAAAGCAACAGGCTAACAATGATCACAAATCAACAAAAAATGTGAGCTACATAATTCTCAATGCTCTGAGAGTCTTTGGTAAGGTCTAAAAATAAAGTCCTGAGAAAATTGTATTTCAAAATGATGATTTAGTATTTTAAAAAAAGTGAAAAACTACAAGTACTCAAGCTGACAGGATTTATTTTATTGAAAAATTGAAATCCGACTTTTTTCAGCAAAATGTATTTTTACATGTTGTACAAATATTAGAGGTAGTAACCATGTAATGGTTGAGTGAGCACACTTTAGAAATAAAGGTAAAAATACCATTATTTACCATTATTTTGGCATAACAGATGACTCCTGTGACTTTTGAAAAGTGGCATTTTTGCCTTTAATGTATGGCTTGACGGATCAATGACATTTTCACACAAAAGTTAGTCAATGAGTGTAGAAATACTCCTGCCAAATTATTTTGCTAAAACTCACTTCGTGAAAAAGTTATGGTAGTTTGAAAAAGGGTGTAGCTACTTTGTTTGTTGTGTTTAGTTGTCTACAAATGAGCGTTGGGGACGCCCTCAGATAATTGCGATTAGAATCCGTCCTTATAAAGGGATTCTAGTTGAGATGCCTTGTCAAGATTTGTCGACTTGTTCGTAATTACTTGATTTTATTTCTGCATTTTTCCCAATGAAATAATTACAAATAAAATCACAAAGCAAAGCATATCATAACGTCACTTACAGTAATTTACAATAATATATCATTACTTAACATATAATAATTATGTAAATAATTATGTTTGCCTTAAGTTCAACTAAGTTTCACCGATAAACAAGAGTAAATGTCCGTTGTTTAATATGTATAAATGTATAAAATTTTGTTCTCATTGTGTTTATACCTTTGACCTTCCATGAGTTTGGAAAGAAACTGTGGACCTGGTCCTTCTCTATGTATAGATGTATTTCTGTCTTGATAATTTTTCAATGAAGTCATGATGCAACATATAGTAACAAAAGCAATATAAGTCATGGTTTTACCAAATATATGATTAACAACTATAGGCGCTATAATGCATTTACAAACTTAATGCAAATAATATGTAACTTTAGTAACGGAAAAATGCAAGTAGCTGACAAACCATAAACAAAACATTTTATCTATTTATTTATTTATTTATTTATTTATTTATTTATGTATTTATGTATTTATTTATACATTTATTTATTTATTGAAGTCTTCTTTTAAGAGGATAGTTTCATTCATGTCCACTGAAAAAGTGGACCTGATTTACAAGAAAGCCCTACATCATTCGGGCAGCGGTCTCATATTTGCAAGAAAAGGAACACACACAAAATAATGAAACTGGATATATTCATTACACTATGATGAGAACATAACACACACACACACACAGGTGTGTGTGTTTGTGTGTGTGTGTGTGTGTGTGTGTGTGTTGTGTGTGTGTGTGTGTGTGTGTGTGTGTGTGTGTGTGTGTGTGTGTGTGTGTGTGTGTGTGTGTGTGTGTGTGTGTGTGTGTGTGTGTGTGTGTGTGTGTGTGTGTGTGTGTGTGTGTGTGTGTGTGTGTGTGTGTGTGTGTGTGTGTGTGTGTGTGTGTGTGTGTGTGTGTGTGTGTGTGTGTGTGTGTGTGTGTGTGTGTGTGTGTGTGTGTGTGTGTGTGTGTGTGTGTGTGTGTGTGTGTGTGTGTGTGTGTGTGCGTGTTTGTGTGTGTAGTAAAGCCTTGATTGCGAATAAGTTATAATCTGATTTTTACATTATTTGCGATTTTTTCGTCACATTATACGGTTATATGAGTTATACCTCATCTGAAAGAGCACACTCTGTTCTTTCAGATGAAGTATAACTCATACAACCTTAACACCTTATTAACCCTTTGGATGCTATGATGTAAAATATAGTCGAAAATCTCGGGGTCCCTCCCCCCGAGATTTTTCATTAATTAATTTATGAAAAAAATACAGATATTCAGAATATGTTATTGCTGGGATATGACTTTTGGGCATAAAGCTTTCAAATAAAAAAAAACTCCTAAACTAAACTTGGGCTTTAAATGAAACTGAACAATTATCTTTACCCCTACAATGTCATATTCTACAACAGGCATTGACCCACAATGCTACACATGTATAACCCCATGGTATAGCTGGACCAAAAAAAAATCATAAAACGTATAAGAATATGTTTAAAAAAAACCACAACACTTAACGTAAAAATATTACTAATACAAACTTTACATTTCAATTTTGCACGCTGAGTGCGCCGAAAATTTAGATTTTTTTTAATTCCAAGAAAAAAAAGAAATAGTAAGGAAAGGGAAGAAGAAATCAATGTAGAGCAATTCATGTGCTACGCGGTCGAAGGCAACATCTCTGTTCTCCCTTCGACAACATCAAAACCAATAATTAATAGACACCATTAAATATCATTTACATGCATTATGCATATTATACACCCATAAACTTGTGACCTTTGACCTCATATTTAAATCGGTGAATTTGTTCAAAATTCAAACGTAATATGTAACTATAAGTTTGGGGAATTAAGTTTGTTTTAAAAACACATAGTAACAAATGAAATGTGCCAAATAATAAATCTAAGTCGCACCTTTTGCCCCTATTTGCAGAAATATCTCGGGGTGATGATAGGTTAACTTGCTTAGAGATGATGTATTTGATATGAAGCATTGTAAAAATCGAAACTTGTCATTAAGACGTCATATGTTTATCATTACAGACAGTGTTCATGATAAGTATCTTTCTACTTTCTTGGAATACAAATTTCCACAACAAAGAAAAGAATGCTCTAGTACTCAGACAGATCCATCATTAACAACGTAGAAGTTATACCCATTTACTTCAGACCGTATTGATGGCATTGTCGCAAGTTTACAGTCTCCATTATGACTATTATACGCAAAAGATGTACAGTTACAGAAATTGAGACACTTGGCTGCACATTGAATAACAGACGTCACTTCGTGCTCCGAGATAATGCTTGCAACGTTGGGTGCGCTATTAATCGCCATCAGACCAAACTGTCTTGACCGTGATGTTTGCACTGGGTATTCTGCCAGAAAAAAAATGAACGAAATATTATGTTATGTAAAGCGTAGATGTTTGAGGGTGTTTGTTTATTCTTGATGTTCCCCAATCCTCATCATAAATTCATATGTTTAGTGCTGTCTCCCAGTGTCTCCCAGTACTTCCATTCTCGGATAAAATTAAGCAGGTGTTAAGGTAGGGCTGTCATCTCATCAAGAACGAATTATGTGTGTATTGTGACGGTCCCGGCCTGAAACTTATCCTATTTCATGTTTTTTTTAAAATAAAAATATGCAATAAAAATAACAATCACCATTTCTCTCGCAGATGAATCTTTCGTTCTGGTGACACAACTCATCTCTCCAGGACGTGTAATTATCGGACTTTGACAGTTGAATACAGTCGGATCCATGCTCAAGGTTGCCAAAGTTGGTGAAAGCCAGAGTCTCCCCACTCATCCACTCAAATACATCTCTGTACTTCTGTGTTAGACCAATCCAGTAATGCGTATTTCCTGTTACACAAAACAAAAAACACGAAGAAATGCTGTCCTGACGGAATATTTGTCAATAAATGATTTGATAAAGAAAACAATAATATGTGGGTTTACAGTCTTGGATCGGTGCTTTCACACAACTTTACTCTCCATTATACAATATCACACCTGCAAAAGAGTGCACAACTTTCAATTATTATTGGGGAGTATTCATATCCCAGAACTAGTCAGGACATGGTATTCTGTGCATAAGATTAAAGGCAGAGCATCTCTTTTGCATGCCGAAAGAATTAACATTGTGTAAATACAATGGCATTTAGAAGAAAATGCCATCTGGGAACCTTCAGCAAAATAAAGGAGCTAGAAACTCAGTTTTAGTGGAATTATAGTGACTGTTAGACTCTGATTTGATTTTTTTTTCTCGCGAGAAAAAATTCCTACCATAGAACAAACACTAAAACGTTATTGTGTTTCTTTCGCATTTTTCAAATTCTAGGTAATTACTGACCCCCAGATTCCACAGACATGCCCTTCATCAATAGCCTAAAGGCATGGGTTATCTTTTCCTGGTCTGTGGGGATGTTTGCAAATGAGATCCACTGCCTTTAAACTTTTTAGACGCCATTATCAACTTATCACCCAAAGCTGGCAATAAAAAAACTTCTTTATAAGATTTCCAATTTCTATGTTCTCAGTATATGACAGATAGAGGGAAAATCTATGAATCACTTTTTGTATGTATTAATAATTTTCAACAAAACAATGATGTTAAAATTTTGATAAAAGCAAGTTATTATTTGGACATCAAGGATTACTGACGTTTCACCCCATTAAGTCGTCAAAATTGAGCTGCTGAGAATTCGTTACAAGCATGTTTTGAGTTTGGTTGAATGGCTTATTTACATTTCATCTCTTCAAGAGTTTCAGAAACTTGGTAGTTGATATTTTGTACACATAAGTTTTGGGTTTTGCAGCAAGGCCAACAAACAGTTCGCCCGGCTACAGAGATACTAAATTGAGCCGGTGGGAGCTTATAGGTTAAACTATCCAAGGGTAGTGGGTTCAACTACTGCCCGGCACGAATGCCCTTCAGCAAGGCATTTTTATCCACACCGCTGCTCTCTACCCAGGTGTATAAATGGGTTCCCGGTAGGATGGGAATGTTTATGTTGAATGATAAGCATGTGGGCGCCTGTAAAATGGCGACTGGCTGGAATGCTCCCCAGGGAGTGGAGAGTGAGCACTATAAGTGCAGGATTGAATCAATGTATCCAGTGACCGGGGTAATAATATGTGTAAGCGCTATGATACATTGTGGATAGCGCACTATAAGAACCCATTATTATTATTATTATTATTATTATTATTATAGAAAATTGTAATTCAAAAACAAATGTGTTTTCAATTATTAACGGCAAAGGGTAGAAAGACAGGCAGGTATTTATAACATGTCTGTAACTGCATGGCGATACGATGCCAGGAAAATGTAAA
>JZLH01S0620830.1:48667-59185 GCA_001188425.1 Eucidaris tribuloides | reverse complement strand
TTTTTGCCACAAAATTGATATTACATCTTCTCTGAGCATGCTGAGGATTCAATCCTTGCGCACATCAGGTGAGAGCTTCTGCAGCACCGGTCTGTGAGGCATTAAACATTGACTACAAGAACACAATTCTGTGCGCAAATGCATTTTTGGCCTATTGGACAAAAGTGGCCGGTGCTCACTCATGCGTGAAATACTTTCAATACCAATAGTGTCATCAGATAGCTTAGATCCAAGGTAAAATATTCATATCAAAAATAATCTCTAGATCATAAAATATTTTCGTAATAATTTTTTTTCTGAGTGTCTACTTTTTTTTGATACACGCTGTATTACTCGACTCCTGTCATGAGATATGGACGAAACACAATTTTTCTTTATGACGTAATAGATGACGTCACAACAATTATTTTTGGCATGGAAAGGAATGTACAGAATTGTATCTCCCCGTGATAGGCTATCAGAATAAGCAGTACAAAGTAGGGGTCATCGTTAATTCCAGAAAGTTAGGACTAGATTAAGAATTAAAATGTAACGCGTGCATACGCGTTCGTCGTGACGCGCGCACGGATATGATTGGCATCAGTGATGATGTTTAAGCTGAAATTACTGTGTATCAAGTTTGGTCACCGTACTCATCTCCAGTCATGAAATATGGACAAAACTTATTTTTTGTTTGTGACGTCATAGATGACATCAGAAGAATTTGTCATAGAAAGTGATATCTGAAACCTTATCTACGCATCATAGGCTATCAGAATAAGCAATAAAAAGTAGGGGTCACCGTTAATTCTAGAGAGTTATGAGCGATTTAAAAATGCCGCAATTCATTACGCGCTTGCGCGCGCATTTACGTTTTTTGGACTTGTAAACGATATTTTGGGTCCGGCTGGTAGGGAGACGGCTCTGATTGATGTAGAATTCAGTCAGACATCCAAATCTATCGAAAAAACTACGATATTCGGTCGGGAAAGGGGTGCGGGTGAAAAAACGCGCGCGTACGCGCGCGCACCAAAATGCTCCAAATGACCTCAAACGTATAGATCTGTCAATAAGAAGTAATTTGGAGCATTTTTGCATTTTACGCGCCCGTCGTAACGCGCACGCACACGAGGTATGGTCCAAACGTTGACCCTTGACCTCAACTTGACGTTTGCCAAATTTGGTTGTCTTAGTGGTCCGTCGGCTCGAGATACTCGCAAAATGTGAGGCTAAAAGGTCTAAACTTTGGTTTTGACGTCATAAGACGTCACAAGCTGCTCTGTCACTGACTGGATTACCATGCGAGATATTAACATGAGTACATCACTATTGCCTAAGTTAGCGAAGATTATTAACACGTTATCGTTCTTGAGAATATGTGCTGCAGCAAAAAATGACCAAAAAATATACATGAATCTAGATTTAATTCGTCACTGAGATGAATTGGTCGATCCGCGTATTGCATCCGATGCATTAGACCTTAAGAGATTGTGACAATACTATATGCGTATCATAATTGTCGAAGCGTCCCTCTTTCACCTTAACTTTCTGTCAAACATTACTAATATTTCGGGTGCGCGACGCGTTCGTCGGGACTGCCGCACGCGATATGATGACACCGTGATGACCTTTGACCTGAAGTTTTACTATGTACCCATGTATTGGTGATGTTACTCCGACTCCAGTCATGAGATATGTCCGAAATACAATTTTTTCTTTATGACGTCATAGATACGTCAAACACTTTGGCATAGAAAGCGATGCGCTGAAATGCTATCTACGCATTCATGACTCTATCAGAATAACATTAAAAGAGTGGTCATAGCGCGTTAATCTAGAAGTTATGAGTGAGATTAAATGTGCATTATTCATACGCGCGTGCATATGGCGCGCATTTGACGGTTTTTGGACCTGGTTAAGCCATATTTTGGGGTCCTAGTGGTCGGAAAAAGGTTCTAATTGATGGATGATTCAGTCAAAAATCTAAATTCAATACGCAAAAACGACGGACTTTTCGGTCGTAAAAGTGGTGCGCGCGGGAATAAACGCGCAGCGACGGCAATGTCCAAATGACCGTGAATAACGTATGCTAGTGTTTAATCAAGAAGTCACTTTGGAGCATTTTTAAAAACTTTTAAAAATCTTTTGACACGCGGCCCGTGTAGCCCTCATGACGTGCACTAGCGCACCGTGATTAGGTCAAAAGGTTGACGCCATTGACCTAAAACTTAACTTGTGGCGCAAATTTCGTTGTTATATTCGACTGCGGGCTTAAGATATTGCAAATGTAGGCTAGGACTAGCTTTTGGCTTATGACGTCATTGATGACGTCACAGACATTGTCAGGAGGACATTCTGTAGGTATTGACATGGGACATAACTATGCCAAGTTACAAGATGATTGACGATGTTGTTCTTGAGATATCTGATGCACAAGAATGACCAGAAAGAAATAAATAAAGAAAGAAAAAGAAAAAAATTCTGAGGAAATCTATGGTGATCCGCGGTTACGCGGATCACCAACAAATGCTGTGGAGGATTATAACATGGCTTGTAATAATATACATATTTTACTACCAGCGCAAAGGAACAACATAGTATTACATCTATTTTGTAACATAAGGTAAACAAACTAGGTGGACATGCTAAACATGTGTAATTTACACATTTATTTACCAAAATGTGTTTTCGCCTTCATAATATGATTTGTACTGTGCAGAACTATGTTTTTGGTCAGCAGAGGTTGGCAGCTATGCTGCAATATCTCAAAGGATTGATTAATTATCATGAAACTTATCATTGTAATCAAATGGACAGAAAGGATGGAAGGCTTTCAACTAATTTTTGCCCAAATATGAAACTTCTCTGTCATTTCATGCTGTCTGTATTTAGTTTCTATTATCCCCTTGGCTGCACCAGGATTAAACAGATAAAACAGTAAAGACTGCACCTTAGGAGCATTAAGTTTCATCATTATGTGGCCGCGATCTTATCAATCTCTGCTTATGATAGTGGGTCCTTCTGCATTTAGTCCTCCAATCGAATAAACTAAAACCGTGTCCAATAAACCTGTCTGAATTTGCACTTGGCTTCTTCTTGTCCAAGAGACCTGTTATAATTATACTCCAAAATCATAATGAATTTAACCCGTTGGAGACGAATTGATTTCACTATAACACTCATTTTCCATAGACCCCTACATGGGTGAACTCGTTCTCAGTTTCTAACTAGTTAATATTGAAAGTTTTCGTCACTTTAAAATTATTGCCTGGTTCTTTAATCATATACTATTCTGATTACAAATATAACCGATAAGTGTACAATATTTCATCCAAGCTAGTCAATTATGAATTTGTATTCATGTTTTGCATGACAAATGATTTTCATGTGTCTTCTGTTACTGCAATTTATAAATGTATGCATATGAAATCATGAATAAACGTATGTGTAAGATAACCATGAATAAATGCAAAAAATAATCTGCCCAAACAGTTATCTGTGTGAACTATCAATATTTCTGTTCTAACATCTCTGCACCATCAATGGTTGTCGCCCTCTACAGGCATAATGAATGCACTAGGAGCGGTGCAAGGGTTTGTGGGTACTTACATCACGGGACACATCCTCCATTCGACGGGGAGCTGGACCGCCGTCTTCAATATGTCCGGTGGCGTTTGTCTGTTTGGCTGGTTAGCGTTTATCACCTTCGGTTCAGGGACACCGGTTATATGACACAGGTCATAGTAAAGTTTAGTTGAACCCTTAATGTGCCCCCAATACATAGGCCCCAGCGCCACTGTGATGGACCCAATTAGTGATTTCAAGTTCGGTGGTGAAATCTGGTGTTGTAACAACACTTACACCGGCTAGAACACGGAACTTTAAGTCATTTTCTGGTGTTAGGGTTGACCTTGAAAGTTATGACGTAGTTCCTGCAGTCAGCATTGAAGCTAACGTTGAATAATGTCTGCTGAACTGAGTACCATGGTTGGTGTTTGTGATTTACGTGTAATTTTCACATTCATCAACACCAAACCCTAGGGATTAAGAAATTTGTGACTTCAAGTTCGGTGTTGGTGTTGGTCTTATTGTTGCCAGAGCTAACATGTGCGTGTGTGTTGGCTATGAAGAAAGCTTCACCGTGCGACGCAGACTATTTTTCTGAAACGTTTTAAGACACACTGTTAGGACAGGGAGAAATAGCACCCTCTTTTGACTAAAGTAACCAATGCAAGCACAATCGAAAAAACTCAGTTACAAAAGGTACTATATCCATCTTTGTTACTTCACAGAAAAACGCATTTGTTCACCGTAATTTGTACAGGCTTCAATGGAAAAGCGAAATTAAAAAGTGCATTTTCTAATGATTGCTTTCCAAATTGAGGTTAAAACTTAAGTTCAAAGAAAGGTCCGAACCTGAATAATGGTGTGATATTATTAATTCGGTTTTCAATCAAAGTAGATGTAATACCTTTTTGGAACCAAGCTCTTTTAATTATTTCCCAAAATGACAAACAAATATTTTGAGAAAACATGTTAGAAATCATTCTGTCCAAGTTTTTATTAGTAACATGATCTACGTACATATTTCTCATTTGCTTCATTTGAAACATGAATGACAATTGGGAAATTCACAATACACCAAACCGTGACCAAATTTTGGTTTGCTGAACAACATAACTCTCAGAAGAGAGAATTTTGCTATCATGTCTTTGATTTCAGCATGACGTCGCTTTTTTAAACAATTGAAGACATGAGACGAAAGACGAGATATCTCATAACATAGTCACAAATTTATGTTGAAGGCAAAATCAAACTGTCTTCAATGGCTTAAAGGAAGATGAAGCTGGCAAATTACAGGAATAAGTTAGGAAAAAAAATGACATTGTGAGTATTGTGAGTATTATGCTACATGGTGATAAAGACAGCCTAAGCAAGGCCCTATAAATTAGTTAATTTCTGTTAATTTTATGCCTTCGCAAGTTTTATCCCGAGATAAAACTTGCGAAAACAGCTATAGGGTGGAGGAGCTTATCGATTCAAACAGTGCATACATTACCAAGGTGTGACTAACACATGTCTGGCGTCATGCATGGTCAGTTCTACGCCAGTACACGTGTGATCTAATTGGTTGGCAAAAACCCCAAATCTTTCTTAACTCATGTCTGTTAGTTGCTGGCTCCATCTCCCTTTAAGTTTTAAGAAACTGGGTATGAAATCTTGAGGGTTTCTTTTTTATTATTATGCTTACGCCCCAAAGGGGCTGGAGATTTTATATTGTTAGGTTGCCCGTCCATTTGTACACCTTGAAATTGTTATCGTGATCTGGAGAATGCCTTTCATGGATTTTGATCATACTTGCCAAAATCATGCACCGTGAGTAAATGGGATGATTAGATTTTAGAAAAAATCTGCTGAAGGTCAAGGGTCAAAGGTCAATTAACTTTGCTTATAAATCGGCATATTTCATTGATAATTATAGCTGGGGGGGGGGGGTCAAATGGTGTTATGACTTTGCAGGATGGTTAGTAATGGGCATCAAACATTTCTGCCAAGTGAACAAGGTCAAAGGTCAATGGTTAATGAAATTTATATTTATTTCCATATTCCAGGCTTAAAGCCACAGGTTAGCAATGACCACAGCTTAAAAAAAATGTGAGCTACATAAATCCTCCATGCTCTAAGTGTCTTTGATAAGGTCTAAAAATGAAGCCCTTAAAAAATTGTATGATGATTAAATGCTTCAAAAAAAGTGAAAATCTACAAGCACTCAAGTTGACTGGATTCACCAACCCATTTCCTCCCATAGACTAACAGTGTGTAAATCTAGGCTATTTTATCCTTCACCGGAGTTGAAATTGTGTATTCATGCATATCTTGCCAGTGGCAGCATAACTTTCCAAACTTTTGTATTCTAGGGTGTTTATTTGTCGATTTAAACACTACTTAGTACTATGTAGCTCAGATATCAAAGTTTGAAAAATTTTTAAATTAAAGCTCCATAATGTTAGCCTTCACTTTAATTATAGACAGTTATGAATGTCCGGGGGTAATTTGATTTTGTGAGGAGTTAAGTGATGAGTTGGTATATACTAATGCAAAATAAACGAGATCAAAGGTCAAACACGCATTTCGCAAATGCCTGCATTTCTTTCATTCATCAAAGTATCCTTATTTGAGCCCACAACATGAATTGCATGGTACAAGAAAGAACTTGCAAGGCATTTGCATTGTGTAACAAAGAGATGATGTATTGCACTGCAAGCTTGATTAAATTCATGGATGTTGAGTTCAAAGGTCACGAGGTATGTCTATGAGATAGATAAAATGTAATTGACTAGGCTGGAAAAATAGCAGAGAAATACAAATTGACTGGCAGTCAGTTGATCTCCAGCATGGCTAAAAAAAAGTTGCAATTGAAAAGTGCCCTCTATAGGCAATTAGAAAATACTCTTGAGACACATGATGCTTGCATCACTGTCAAGAGCATTGTCTAAGCGTTTAAATACTGTTAGTTCTGTCCAATCTGCTTGTTTTAATCTTGAGATAGGTATATTTAAAGTGTACCAACACCCTGGATAATTTGTTTGCGATATATGTAGAGTATATTTGTGGCATGCCCTCTGCAAAGTATTAGCACTTGTCATCACTCCGATTTTTGTTTATTGAGGTTTGAATGTAAATTTGAAGCAAATACAAAAACGACTTGAAATAGACAGTGGTAGTCAATCAACCGATTCTACCAATCGATCGATCGCACTGTCGAAAATTTTTCCACGGACCATTTGACCATTAACACACACACCCAGTCTATCGATCAGCAGTGATACTGAACTTTGATAGTTAAGCAAAAACGTACGTGTTTAGACAGAACGCGCACACATAGAAATCTGTGCTTACGGAGTAGAACTTAAACATGCGGAGAACAAGTGCCAAAATATTGTACATATTATGATCTGATTTTCAAAATATGGAGTAGTTCACAGGCTAAGACAACTGAATTGGGGTTATTTGTAGTGTATTCTAGTTGTACACAAATTTGATTTCTAGGGTATTGGTACACTTTAAAACAAAAGGGTAAAATGACAATTGTGCCACTTTTACTACAGTCCCTCGTAAAAGTGGCACAATTCTGATTTCGCCCTTTTGTTGTTTACAACATATCTGGAGATTAAAACAAGCAAATTAAATACAACAAATGGGATTAGAAAGCTAAGACTATGCCCTTGACGTTGATGAAATCATCATGTCACAACTGTATTTTAATTGCCGAAGAGGGTGCTTTTCACTCGCAGATTTTTTAGACACATTGTAGTTTGACTTGCACAGTAAAATGACCAAGGTGAAGAGATGCTTTTAGATGAAGGAAACCCCATTGGGGTTTCAGAAAAATGTATTACCTCAGTTTTTTGAACACAAAATTGTGCTGTATGGTAAATAGGCCGGGGCCCAGGAGGTTTATTCAACGAAAAAGGGACAAGCACTGACTCATAGGAATTGGCATGGACCGTGGACATCACAAAAATGCATTGCTGCCGGGTCTCATCGTTGGCCTTCCCGCGCAAATATCAGCTAATTAGCATATTCAGCTAATTAGCATAGGAACCCCATGTAATACGTTGCTTAGATTAAGTCAGGAAGCCTGAAAACACGGGTAATACAACTTTTCAGGGGTTTTCTATGACAAGTAACCATTTATGATATTAGTTTCTATTTTAAAGTACTTCAAGTGACTTAAATAGCTTATTTACCATAATGAGCTAATTTGCATAATGCACGATGTTGCAGTAGATGGCACCATATACCATGTAAATGACGTGGAAAAGTTGTCAAGTGGCAAGCTTTGTTTATTGATTTGGTGATTTAGATGGTATTGACATAAATCCAGCTAGGCTACCACCTTGACAGCCTTGGTAATTATCTTCATTAGCCTAATTAGCAATAATCAGCTAATTAGTATAAAAGTCTCGTGTTATAGCGGGGCCCAGGGATTAAGTCAACTGAAAAAGGGACAAGAAGTGACTGCATAGGAAGTTGGCATGACCATGGACATAAAAAATATGCATTGCTGGCTGGGTCCGCATCATTGGTCTTCCCAGCCACATCAGCCTAATTAGCATATTTAGTTAATACATAGAAACCCTATGCAATATGATGCTTATATTAAGTCAGGAGACTGAAAACACGGATAATACAACTGTTCGGGGTTTTCTATGGCAAAGAATCCATTCATGATATCAGTTTATATTTTCAAATACCTCAATTTTATTGACTTAAATAGCCTAATTACTATATGAGCTAAATTTGCATAATGCACAGTTGGTTAGTAAATGGTACCATATACCATGTAAATGACCTGGGAAAGTTGTTAAGTGCAATCTTGTTTCTTGATTTGGTGTTTTAGATGAGTATTGTAGTAAATCGAGCTTGTTGCCACTTGGCAATTGGTGATTATTCTATTACATATAATTAGCATAATGAGCTAATTAGTATAATATCTCGTATTAAGTAGGGTAGTTGCGGGGACCCATGTTTATTCAACACGAATTGGAGACAAGCAACTAACTTCATAGGAAGTTGGCATGGACCGTGGACATCACAAAAAGCGTATGTTCCGGTCTCATTTGCAGCATTTGTGCCAAAATCAGCCCTAATTAGCATATTCAGCTAATATAGCATAAGTTAATATGTAATATGTTGCTCATTTTCATGTAAGAAGCCTGTAACACAACTATTAAAACTTTCAGAGGTCTTCTATAACAGGAAATCCATTTATGGCAATCAGTTTATATTTACAAACATTCAAGTGACTTAAATATAATATCATAATTACCATAATAGCTAATTTGCGTAATGCAAAAGGGTTCAGTAGATGGTACAAATACCTTGTACGTGACCTGGGAGGTTGTTAAGTACAAGGTTTGTTGATTTGGTGTTTTTGATGTATTCAGCTTGGTTGTCACCTTTTCAGCCTGGATTATTATCTTTATTAGCCTAATTGCACTAATTAAGTAATAAGTAGAATGTCTCGTGTTAGAGCAGGGTGCATGAATAGCGGGGATCAGCGGTTGATTCAACCAAAAAGGAGACAAGCAACTGACCCTGTAAGAAGTAGGCATGACTGTGGACATCACAAAAATACATTGCTCCTGGTTTATCCTTCACCTTCGCACAAATATAAGCCTAATTAACATAATCATAAACTAATGAGTTTGCATAGTACAATATGTTTGCTAATTTTACTTTAGAAAGCCTGAAAACAACGATATCTGACTTTTCAGGGTTTTCAAATGACAAGGATTGATTTATGACAACAGTTTACATTTTTTACTTCACGTGATTAAATTGCCTATTACCATACATGAGACTAAGTTGGCATAACTTTAAATGTTTCAATAGATGTACCATATACATCACCTGAAAAAGTTATCAAATACAAGTATTTTTTTGGTTAATTTTTTTATTTTAGGTGTTTATGGAAGTAAATGTAGCTTCCTTTCCACTTTGGCAGTTTAGCATAATCACGTAATAAGTATAAGATGGAATGTGTTGCTAAGCTCAATGCCGGAAGCCTGAAAACAAGAAATACACAACGTTTCAACGTTTTTCTATGACGAGGAATCCATTTAATATGACACCAATTGTTATTTCTTAAGTAAAAGTTTGTACAATGTAGTCCAGTTAACGTCGGGCACGGGCGGCTACCAATCTGTGGGGGAGCGCAAAATCTTGGGGATGGCGATTAGGGGAATGTGAAAAAATAAAATCATGCATTTCTTTCATCTTAGCAGTCTTTGGCAATTTTATAGCCTAGTGAATAATAAGCATTATTATTATGAGCTAATTAGCATTTACATTTTTCATTGTTAATCTAGAAAGATACAAATTGGGGTAAACTCAGGGCCCTGGGAACGATTTTTTTCCACCGGGGGTGCTGAGATATATATGGCGAAGCCAGGGGCGGCGCCAGGGTAAATTATCCGTCTGGAGTGACTGGGGGGTGGGGGCTCGGCGGAAAACTTTCGTGCCCCCCCCCCAAAAAAAAAAAATCACGGCCAAATTTGAAAAAAAAACCAAGGTGCAGCCGCCTCCTGCCGCCGTGGACGAAGCATTATGCTATGCATCATGACATGCACGAGTTTTTGCAGGGGGTGGTGTGCACCCCTGCAGCACCCCCAGCATCCCCGCTGCCTAGGGCCATGGGTAAACTGTTAGATGACAAACTAGAAAAATAATTAGTTTCTTTCTTTCTTTCTTTGCAGAATTAGCTCTTTATAGTAAATAGGCTATTTAAGTCACAAGAATTATTTGAATATAAACTGGTATCATAAATTATTCCTTGTCATGGAAAAACACCCTAAAATCCTATTTATCGTGCTTTCAAGTTCCCTGAATTAAAATGCTACATATTACATATTTAACATTTAACATATTATACGCTAAAAAGACAGATCTTGGCCAAAAGGCCAACGATGAGACCTGGGAGCAATGCATTTTTGTAATGCCCAGGGTCCATGCCAACTTCCAATGAGGTCAGTT